>CAAKHF010000730.1:68145-79542 GCA_901007745.1 Hippocampus kuda
GGGGTCGTTCAATGCATCTGACCTGGTGCTGCTGTTTCGGCTCGCCACAGTCGTCGGTCCACCAAGTGGATTTGTCACGCAAGCATCAAGAGAATCGAACCCCCCAAAAATAATGATAAGAAGGCACGCGAGTAGCCGCTCACCATGTGCGACTGGGCCGCAGGTGGCGCAGAAGATGGGCTTCCCGCAGCCGCTGCAGAAGGAGGCCGCCGAGAACATGATCAAGCTCTACAACGTCTTCATCAAGTACGACGCATCCATGCTGGAGATCAACCCCATGGTGGAGGACTCCTCGGGCGTCGGTACGCGCGCACGTACACGCTGCAACGAACAAAAGCGGACCTGCCGACAGTCGGTGACGTCGAGAGAAACTCGTGCTTATTTGCCTTTCTGACCTCCAGTGATGTGCATGGACGCCAAGATCAACTTTGACTCCAACGCCGCCTACCGGCAGGAGGAGGTCTTCGCCCTTCAGGACTGGACCCAGGAGGACCCGCGAGACCGGCAGGCGGCCAAGGCCGACCTCAACTACATCGGCCTGGATGGAACCATCGGCTGCCTGGGTGCGTCACGTGCTTCAAAAAAAAGAACAGAAAGACATCCGGGGTGTGTGTCGGGTCATCAAAAAGAACTCCACCGCCACGGAGACCGTATGCTACATGGCGCTCTATCGAAAATGGACCCTTGTGCATTGCGCGGTTAGCTTTCACTTTGGAAGCTAACGTCATTTCGAAGATCACGTCGAAAGCCTACTCGGCAGGTTGACGCTAACATTTCAAGCCCACGCTGGACGGCAAATTTGGAGCGGACGTCCGCAGCTAAGATTTGTCTTCCTGAGCTCGGACGTCGGAAGCGCCCCTCCCGAGCGCTCACTTGAGATGTCATGTTGTATTGCAGTGAACGGCGCGGGCCTGGCCATGGCCACCATGGACATCATCAAGCTGCACGGGGGGACGCCCGCCAACTTCCTGGACGTGGGCGGCGGGGCCACCGCCCACCAGGTCACCGAGGCCTTCAAGCTCATCACGTCCGACAGGAAGGTGAGCGCGACGCGCGCTTGCGCAGGAAAAAAAGCCCCCGCGCCCGGTGTCACACCCGACGGCGCGCTGGTGTGCTCGCGCAGGTTCAGGCCATCTTGGTCAACATCTTCGGAGGCATCATGAGGTGCGACGTCATCGCCCAGGGCATCATCATGGCCGTCCGCGACCTCGACCTCAAGATCCCCATCGTGGTGCGACTGCAAGGTGCCCAAAAGTCTTTGCTCGTTGGCGCATGCTTGGGAAGCCGCCATGTGTTGAATTGCCATCTTGAGATGGGACCTTGGCAAAACGCGCTGTCGCTCTCTCGCCCGCTTCCGTCAGGTACGCGGGTGGACGATGCCAAAGCTCTGATTGCCGCCAGCCCGCTGAAAATCCTGGCCTGCGACGACTTGGACGAAGCTGCCAAAATGGTAGGCGGGCGCGCACCCACACTTTGGGGCTTCCACCAAATGCCGTATCATGCGTTGGCACGTGTCGGCAGGTGGTCAGGCTTTCGGAAATCGTCTCGCTGGCGAAGGAGGCCCAAGTGGACATCACCTTCCAACTTCCGATCTGACCTCCTCCTCCTCCTCGCCGCCAGCGCTTCCTGTTGGACCTCACCTGGACACTCCCCGCCCAAAAGTAGCTGCTTCTTTTTTGTCTGTGGCCTGACGGTGGCGCTAACGTACCTTGTTTAGCTTTTGTTTCCTCCCGCCGGCTATATGTGCCTTTCATGCGCACGGCCGCACACTCCCCCAAGCACTCCCCTTGCAACATCCGTTCCTCACTCAAGGCATATTCACACGCTTCCCTATACGCATGCGCACACGCGGGTCTCACTCCGTCTGCTTGTTTTTGTGTTCTCCAACGAATGATCACGGAAGGCCTTTTGGGTGTAAAATACCCGAGCGACCGATAGCCATAAAGCAAAAAGCGTCCCCCGTGCGGCGACAGCAGCGAGCAAATGTGGCCGAGCGATAGCGCCTCGACCGCACCCCGGCAAGTGACTCAATTTTCTCCCAGATAAACACGCCGCCGGTGATTTGCGGTCGGGAGATGAATCTTCTGCGGCCCCAAGACAGCCGCCGCCGCCGCCGCCGCCGGCTTGAGCTTCCGTTCGTTGGCAGCCATTTTGCAAGACCAAGATCGAGGATTGCGGTTGCGTGACGGAAGCAGCTCCGAGCGTTTCGAGTGGCCCAAAAATCATGATGGTGTCCCGATATACTCTGGCAAGATTTGGACATTGGCAGCGCAAAGGCCATTGGATTTGCATTTCTGTCCCCAGAGAATGCTTGTGACAGGTCCTCCGTCCTCTCCGCGTACAAAACCGTTGTGAAAGTCTCTCCTCCTTCGGACAATGTTAGCCATTCTTGCCGCGATGTCGGTCCAAAAGCAGCAGAGCTGTCGCGATACCATCTCGTGAGAATTGTCCAGCAAAAGTCAAAACAGGAAATGCAAACGTTAACGGTTGGTTTCGCGTACATTGGAGAAGTCGAGGATATCTGCCAAAATAGTTGTTCATATCATGACTTTTGAGTGACGACGGAGCGTGTCACAAGAGAGCGCGATGACGTTTGGCCAACGTTACCAAGCCGTATCACAAAATTGTGGACTTTGCTCGCGGTCCCGTCATCGTGTCCCCATATAAGCCAGCCATATGCCGGCAGGATATTTCGGTTTGCGCCGCTATCGCGGTACTTGATCTTTGGCACCAGACGATGTGTGCAACGTTCTCCTCCTCAACCGTCCCTTTTCCAGCAACGGCGTCATCGGCTACTACTAGCATGAATTTCAGAACAAGGCGGTCATTGATGACAACGGTGCCCGCCGTCCGATATCTCGACGATGGCTCAATCCGTCAGTGAGGTTACTCGCCTGTTGCGGAAGGAGCACGATGCTCCATCCCTCTTTGGTCGCGCCGTCGCCGCCGGTGAGACCATCAACTCGTCGGGCTGGAGTTCCTGATCCCGTTGAGATGTCAATGCGGCGTCAATCGTCTCGTGTGCCCTGAGCGATAAGCGTATGTATCAAGAATCCATACTTTGCACTCGGCTGGCCACGCTTTGACCTCGATGCGCGACGACGGCACATTTGAAAGGCCTCGACGCGCTACCCCTGATTGGGCTCCGTGCCCGACGTGCCCGTTTGTCCTTTTCTTTCTCTTCCATTTCCTCTCGGGTGCTGGCTGCCTGCTATCGACACTCGGCCCATCCTGGTGAATTATTCACCGCTGCTGTAATGGAACTTTTTTTTTCTTCCCTTTCCTCCCCTCTCCCCATGAAGAAGTAGCAGCCGCGGCAGCATCATCAAGTTCGGCCCCCCCGGGGCGAGTGAGCGAGTCTAAAAATGGAGTCATCGCGACGCTAAATCACCTTGTGGGATTTGAAATTAAAAATGTCCCTTTTGATTCAAAGGCCTCATCTTATTACGCGGGAGGCTCGAGTGTGGCACGGCGGCTTTCGTTTGTCTTGCTCTCTGTTACTCCCCTCCGCACATGTTACAAGCACACACTGGAATTGCGCTTTTTCTCTTGCTATTTATTTGCTTCTACTCGACAAGCGGAATCTGTCACGGATTCACGATAGGATACCGATGTCATTGGACAAATCGCAGTCTGGACTTTTGTGGCCAACATGAGCAATTGCCACCACGATGCTTTGGCCGTATTTCACGACGCCATCGGGACATTTGGGGAATGTCATGATTCCGTAGACATCTGCCGCCGTGCAAGATCACCTCTTTGAAACTTTGAACCATAGCGCGAGAGGTTGTCGCGGCCACCGTTGAATCGTGCCACAAAATATTGGACAGTCTTTGCCTGATGAGGCGATATCGCCATATTTGTCCAAATCTAATATCGAGCCGCAAAAATCGCCATTTTTGGAAATAGCATCGCGATATGCTGATCACCGTCTGGTGGCAATAGTCTCCATAGAATGTCAGGATATTTGAGAAAAGGTAGCGTTGGCGAATATTTGATCGCCGCCGTGTCACCGTTCACTGTCACCGCTACATCGGCGATATCGTCGCCACATGCAACCATGAAAAGCCGCAAGGCAAAAGAAACCCTCGCGATCCGTGATATTTCCGACCATTCGTCGTCAGCCCTCGCCGCCGTCAGGCCACGCCGGATTGCAACTCCCCACCTTCCCTTATGTGTGTGTGTGTCTCCCCTCTTGTTTTTTTTTTTTCCATGACTTTCGCGATGCAAAGGAAATGTTGTAAATAACCAAAGTGACCCCCCGTAAGATATTTCTGCTGCTTTCCTCATCAGATGGGAAAAATAAAGACGGGACACGAGTGGGTGTGGATCTGTGCCTTTTTGGAACGCAAACGGAACAAAAACGGAAACGACGAGAACATGTAATTTGGGAGTTGAAGCGGATTGCTGGATGAATAATTGAAATTGAAACGGCAGTTGTGATGCTGAGCGATCCCAATTCACCTGGAGTTGATCCATGGATGGATCGCACACAAAAAAGATTTGCTCTGCGGGGCACATCATCAAAGTGAGGACGCATCTGCAAAAACTCTTGAAAAGCCTTCATTGGAAGTGTCATGCTGTGCCAGCTAAATTTGTGACGCACCTTTCGATCAGTTCTTCATCACATGAATACTGACTTTCTGAAGAATTGTCTTGCATGAAACAAACACCAAAAGTGATGTTTTGGTGTGTTGTCATCGGTTGATGAGCTATCGGCAAAACAACGACACGCACTCGTCCGAAGCCAATTCGTTTGAGGCCACCAGATTTCCCCACTTTATTCCCAGTGTTGTTTTTTTGTTTTTCACACTCCTTACATCACCATATGGGGACATATGACCACGATGATTCCCTCGCCCAGACCTTTCATCGGAGGTGTGACGCCACGTGTGAGGTGCTTTTGAGCGAGACAATTTGGTGTCGACTTGAATGAAAACGAAAGTGACGTCGGCCGGAACCAAAGCTGCTGGCATCCAGCCGCTGGCTCCTTTGCGTCGATGTTTGGAAGGAGGCGATCGATAGGTAGGCGGCGGCCTTGCTAATGCCCTCTTATAGAAGACGGGGTTCTGCCGCCCCTCGCACCCCCCGCCGCACACCCCTCTTCCACCGTCTCACATGGCAGAGTGGCGAAAATGAGGCGCGTGAGTCATCGCATGCAGCACATTTGGTCTCCTTGACAACCGCGGCGAACGCTTGCTGCCTTCCAGGCAGCGCCGCTTAAGGTCATTCACGCACACGCGCGCAAGGATGCGCCTCTTGCTGGTTTTAGGGTTGCAGCCCCTTCTTGTGTTGGCAGAGCCTTTCTTGGTATTTGCAAGGGTGCACCCCTCTTGTCTTTTATTTCTTTTACTTTTTTCTGGGGTCAGGTCTCCTCTTTTAGGGCTTTGTAGAAGCAAAACCTCACTTGGTGTCGGCACAGCCATCCCCCTTGGTGTTTTCAGGGATGCGCCACCTTTTTAGTTGTTTTAAAAGGCACACCCGTCTTGGGCTTTGCCCCCTTTGATGGCGGTCTGTCTTCTGGTGTTGGCCCCCCAAATTTGAAACCCGACTCTGCTGCCAAATTTGACACCCCTTCCGAGCTGCCATTTTGTTTCCAAAATTCTGGAGGAACCTGATGTCGCAGACAGGTTTGAAGAGTTTCGAATGACATGAATGAATGTGTTAGCCTTGGTTCCCACAAATCCTCTGCAGTGCTGTCTCAACGGTGGATAAGATCAACTTTGGTGTTGCACAAGGTTCAATTTTAGGCCCCTTGCCGCTTTCGTTGTACTTTTGTATTTACTACCTTTTCGTTGCGATGCAGATGACAAGTATATGTCCCACTGAGGGACTAGGACACATTCTCTTCAAGGCCACTTGAGGACACGAGAGCATGAGCAATGTTTGAATTTCAATTTGTCAATGCAAGCTACGCCTCGAAGGGTAATTACACCTCAGCCTAGCGCGAGTCAAAGCGGACGCACCGTCCACGAGGTTTCCCTGTCACCTTAGTTCACGTTTCAAGCCTTGGCTAATCAGTAGATCAAAAGGACAAGCTTTGAACTTGTACTCTGAAGTAGGGTCTCAAGACAAAGTTAGCGTTTGAGTCCAGGGTTGGGCTTTCAAAGTAGGGTTCCAAGCCTCGGTTTTTACTTTCAAGTTGCCGGACGACTTAACGCGTGGCCATCTTTCCTTCATTGGCGTTTGACAAAAGCAAAGACGATGGGACGCCGCCTGGCTCCTTTCGTCTCGGTGGCCCTAGTCAAAAAATCCGCATCGAGTTCCACGCCGACGTTTTGTCCATTGTCCGTCTCGCCGCAGGTGCAAATGGGAATCCCACGCAGCGTACAACAGCAAGATTGACATTGGCGACATCATCTGGCACAATGAGCATTTTCCACATCATCGACGCGTTTCACACAAGTCACATTCCACATATTAAAAACAGAGACAATTTTTGTCGACAGTTTCATAATATGGGGGAATTTCCCAGAACAAAAAAAAAAATACATTTGATCCATTTCACCATTTTGGTACAATCCACGTGCTTCATTTCTATTTTTTTTCCATCACAATTTGATTACTTGAAAGTTTTTGCACAATTCCCATTTTGACGCGATCCACAGTTTTTGACGTAGTGACCATTTTTTTGTCCACCTATTTCTCTCCTTTTAGACACACTTGCCATTTTTTTCTTATTTTGGTCAACGACCAATTGCTCCCAGTTTTTGGCACAAACAGGCAGGAATAAATCTGAAATCATAGAACAACAACAACAGCCACGTCGCCAACTGATTGTTGCTCCTGTATATGTTAGCACAGCAACTGTTAGCATGTTAGCAATTGCAAATTGAAAATGAAACCAGAATTGCCAAAACCCCATCCGGGTACCCGTGTGCGTCGTGTCTTCCAGTCGCTGCGGTATCTCGCAAGGTGGTGTTAGCAGCGCAACTGTTAGCATTAGCATGAGTTGTTCGAAATGGTCACCAGAAGTCGAGGAAAGGAAAATGAATGAAATGGGCCGATGTTTCCAGGTGCCGAGCCGAGGATAACCCCGCTCCGGCTGCGCAACGGGCCGGGACAAAAGCCCGCCCAGATGAACAGAGCAAATGAGACTTTTGGTGGCACGGAAATGCTAATTGAATGCTGAGCTCATTTTAATGCTAATCATCTGCGGGCTGTGCTCTGCATGCATTTGGAGGTGACAGTGAGAATCCGGGACAAAAGACGGCGAAGGCGATGTTCATACTGCAGCCCGATTAAGATTATTTTTTTCTTACCATGTGTGAAATAGATCTGTTTTGTTTTGTTTTTTTCTCACGTGAACAATCCGACTCGAATGCTAAGCTAAGCTAACGCTGCCCATTTCGGGCTGTGCTTGATTTTTGTACCCAAGGAGGTCTACTCAAAACAATCTGATATGGGCAGGGGCAAAGTGGCGAATCTTTCCAGGTCAATAGCACGACCCTCCTTCTCACATGGAGCGTGGAATGGGGAGCGCAACCTGTCTCGGATGGGCACTGTGAAAGGCGCTCATGTGTCGAGATCAAGGAAAACGGCGAGCGAACGGTAATGCCGAGCTGATGAAACGGGGCCGATGCTCAGCTCATGCGTTTGCCCTGCATAGTTGTCGTCGGCGATCGTCAGCTCGTGGCTCACACGCAGCTGTCGCGCATCTGTCGGTGGCGTTCTCTCAGTTCTTTGTCCGTGCCGGCGAAATCCGGGCACGAGTCTCCCTCGTGTAGGCCCCCGATGGAGGGGTACGCCATGGGAGGGATGGTGTTGACCAGGATGAGCTGCAGCGGCTTCTTGGCGGGCGGCGCGTAGCGGCAGCGCAGGTAGCGCAGGAAGGCGGCGCGGTAGGTCTTGTTGAACAGCGTGTACACCAGCGGGTTGACGGCGGACGACAGGTAGCCCACCCACACAAACACGTTGAGCAGGACGCCCACGAGGGCGCCGTCGCAGGCCGGCGCCTCGCACGCCGCCACCAGCACGTTGGTGATGAAGAAGGGGCACCACATGACCACGAAGAGGAAGAAGACCACGCCCAGCACCTTGGACGCCTTGCGCTCGTTTGCGATGGACCGCATGGTGCGCCGGCCGAAGAGGCGTGCCGCCGGGCCGCCGCCCGCTTCCCGCCGCACCAGCTTCTCGGAGGAAAGCGAGGCCTGCGGGAAGAAGCCCGGCGCGAAAGCGGCTGCGGCGGCGGCGGCGGCGGTGCCCCACTTGGGCCGCGGCACCAGCCGCTCCAAGCACAGCGAGGCCTCGTTGCGCAGGGCCCGGATGGTCAGGAAGTAGGTGACCACCATGATGGTGAGCGGCACGAAGAAGGCCACGAAGGAGCCGGCCAGCACGAAGCCGTCGTCCGTCAGCAGGCAGCTGCCGTCCTTGAACACCTTGGAGGGGTCGCGCAGTCCCATCACCGGGATGGGCGTGGAGATGCCTGCGCACAGCAAGTCAAACATAAAGCGTGCGCCGTTAGCGAGGGCGACGCCGCCCGCACGCAGCCCAAGTAGGGGCGACGATACGGCCGGCCCGATCCAGGTCTCTGTGCCAAACTTCGCTCACGCCCGATTCCTCCGTCTCCCGCTCTTTGTGTCGAAAGCAAGGACTCTGTGTGAAACTCTGCTGCGAACAACAAACACGGGATCGTCTTTTGCGAACGGCGGCACGGGCGCCGAGAGAAAAACGCCGCGGTCTCGATGGGTCGAATGCGATTGTTGCTGCCCGACGACTATTTTGCACGCCTTCACACAGCTTTCAGAATCCCGCGCGGGAGTTCCCATCTGCCTTGGCCGGCTTGCGCGTGAAAGGCAAAGACGGCCTCCTGTTTTACGGCACGGATGCCGTCTGCCGGGCCGTCGCGTTGCAAGCATCGCTCGCTCTTTTGACACGTCGCAGCAAATGCTAACATCGTCATGCGGGATTTGGGACCGCGTGTTGCCCTTGGAGCTCGCGTGGCGCTTTGCTGGCTTCCGTGTCAAAAGCCGGGCCTTTTCTGACTCTTCCAAAACTCCTCGTTGGCTTTGTCTGTGTTGGATCGGTACAAGGGGTGCGCACACACGTGTGAACAATAACGACATTAGCGCCGACGCTAGCGCGAAGGCAGCACAGCAAGTGTCTGACGGTCGCTGTGGCAACGTGCTCGATGCTGTCCTTTACCCACGAGGGCCTTCTCTCTTCCTTTCTTTCTTCCTGTTGTTTTCCCGGCACAACAAGTGATTGCCGATGAAGTCCAGTCGCACTCTCGTGAATTTCGCTAAAAATGACCGGCGCATATCCAATATTTAATTTGCCACGCGGGGGAACCGAACCCCATCTGTGTCGCAGCAGGTGCGGATTCAGCAGACGTGGCGGCCGTCCTTCTGCTGTGGGGCCAAACCATCTGCGTGCGGGTGCGCGTGTGCCCGCGTGGCGGCAGACAGACGGCCCGGCCCGCTCGTCTCCGGTGGGAGTGTTACAACGGCTCATCTTGTCCATGGCAGCGGAGCCGCACGCACGCACACACGCTTTTGTGCGGGCGGGGGGGAATACATTCAAATTGCATAAAAATTGCAGCCATAGGACGAGGAAAAAAAGAAAAGTTGAGCTAAAGAAGCCACGTCACTCCAGCAGACGCCAAGTGACGTCGCTTCCGCCGGAAGTTGGGCCATACCCGCACGCGCAGATCTTTGTTGTCTCGCGTAGGGTTCTCTTTCAAATTAGCCCTGCTGAAATGCAAACAGGCTAACAGTTGCTATGCTAACATTTAGAGAGCCCAAAAAAAAAAAAAAAATTACCTCAGGACAAGAGTTGCTAAAAATGCTAACATGCTCATCGTTAACATGCGAAAACGTGGCTTCGAGAACGCACTGTCGTCGTACCCTGTCATTGGCTAACATTTCAAAGGGCCGTTGCTAAAATGCCAACATGCCAAATCCGCGTGTGATGCGTTTTGCTCGCAGTTGTGACGCTAACATCGAGAAAAATGCTAACAAGTGTTTGGGCGGATCCTTCGGCATTGGAAGGGCTAAAGTGCCAGCGTGCGTCGATGTGCGTTAGCGCTTGCCGGCCGAGATGCTCCACACGGCCGCGATCTTGAGGCGGGCCTTGGTGCGCGAGTTGAAGCGGCTGTGGTGGATGGGGTTGCGGATGGCGAGGTAGCGGTCCAGCGAGATGGCGCACAGGTGCATGATGGACGCCGTGGAGAACAGCACGTCCAGGTAGATCCACACGGGACACAGCTGGGAGGGCAGAGGCCAGCCGTAACCTGCGCCACAGAGATCGCACAGTCAAACGCCGCCGCGCTCGGATTGCGCCGACACATCACAGCCGGAGGACAGAAGGCGAGCGATTGCTTCCCAAGCGGGGCTCGGCGAGCGTGGCGCCGGAGCAAAGGACGCCTAACCCTAACCCTGGTGGGCCAACAACTCCAAAAACGGTGGGGACAACCCACCAACTTCACACAGCAACGGCAGGTGTCCACATTTCAAAGCCTGAACGGGAAAACTTTGATCACCTGGCCGCCTCGTTGACATTTTGCGGAGAAACGGAGACGGCAAACGTCAGCCCGGCCGCTTACCGTAGAGGATGGTCACCATGGAGACCGGCATGACCAACACGCCCAGGAGCATGTCGGCCACGGCCAGAGACATCAGGAAGTAGTTGGTGGCGTTCTGGAGCTTCTTTTCCAAAGACACGGCCAGGATGACCAGGACGTTGCCCGTGACGGTGATGCCGACCACCGCCAGGATCAGCAGCGCCGCCCAGTTTTTGCCCGCCTCCGCCGCATCCTGGCAAAAGCGGCCGACCCCTTCCTCGTCGCCGACGGCGGAACAGCCGTGGTGGCCGGCGTTGGCGGGGGCCGGCCGGAACGGGTGCGGGGGCAGCGGCTCGGGCTGCGGCATCCGCGGGGGGTCGCCGAGCGCCAGGCCTTGAGAGATGAGCTCCGACACGTTGCCCCCGCCGCCGCCGGCGCCGCGCGGGTCCATGGCGTCGTCGCTGGCCGCTCAGGCTCCGGGAAACGGCGCCAACGTGGCCCCGTCTGGCTCTCCGAAAGCCCGCTCATCGCTCGGGGGAAGCCGCTGGCCCATTTTGGGGGCAATTGACACACAAAAAAAAAAAGCGGTCTCAAGTACAGCGTTGGCCGGCTGAAGCGGCGCGACCCGGACAAAAGCGCCTTACTGCTCTGACTGATTCTTCCCGGTGGTCATCCTGATGGCGGGATCCTTTTGCCAACACAAATTCGAAGGGATGATCAGGAGAGTTTTGGGGGGTGTCCGGCCGGAGGGAGGGATTTTCCTACCCCCGCGTGTGTCCTGCCGGTCTCGACCCCGACCTGAAGCTCCAAGAGGCTTTGCCCAACACGATTCAGCCGAGCCTCAAATATTCCTTCCGAGGGAGGACGCCCCCCCCCCCCCCCCCCCCCCGGGTTGC
>CAAKHF010000739.1:7652-20727 GCA_901007745.1 Hippocampus kuda
GTGTGTGTGTGTGTGTGTGTGTGTGTGTGCGTGTGTGTGTGTGTGTGTGTGTGTGGGTGTGTGTGCGTGTGTGTGTGTGTGTGTGTTTGCTAGTGTGTGTGCATGTGTGTGTGTGTTTGCTAGTGTGTGTGTGTGCACGTGCTTGTGTGCGTGTTTTGGGTTGAGGGTTGTCCCTCAGAGACAAACGAAATAAACATCTCTTTCTCTCTCTGTGAGCCTCCCTCCCTCTCCCTCTTGCTCTCATTTTCACCAAAGGCTTCTCATCTAAAGTAGAAAAGAAAGATCCGCTCCAGGAAAAGATGTCAGTCATCTGTTTGTGTTGACAAGCTAGAGGCCAAGAAAGATTGCATTGCCTGAATGAGCGGCCAATCTGTCAATGTGAAGCATTTAATGCGAAACAGATCATTTTGGTTCTTGGGCTTACTTTCGAGGATTGGCTCTTAATTGATGTGCAGTACGTAATAACACAAAAAGAAATAACATTTTGCCCACTAAGAGCAATAATAACGATAATTTAGTGACAGTCCTGTATAGAAGAGGGCTAAGGCAAGCTAATTAAGCAAATACAATTTAAAAAGTTTGATGATCTGGAATTAATGTTGGCTATCAACAACACCTTTCTGACTACTTGTATAATTTTTGTTCATGTTTTTAATAGTTTTTTTTTTCAACCCTGCACCCTGAAAACATGATAAGATGTCCACTGCTGTAACCGCTATCCCTGAAAGGGTGAATTTAAGTAAATGTCACGAAGTTGTGACGAGTCAAAACCACAGATTGCGACATCCGTCATGATGGTTTGTTGAGTCAACGTTCATTCACAGATATCTGCAACTTCATTTTGCGAAAACGACACTTGTTCTTTTTTGTAATCCCAGAGATCTATCTACAGTTTACTTACTTCCAAACAGATAGAAGGGGAGAAGATCTCTGCTGCTGCTGTATCGATCTATTTATTAGCGCGCTTGCGTGAGTGAGTGTGAGTACAACTGGAATAACGAGTGTCTTTTGCTGCTGTTTGAGGTATCCTCAACACTTTTTTGACTGGTCCTGATTCTATTCACATATATCTATGACCTTGTTTGGTTCTAGAGGGAACTTGATTTATTCATTCATTCATTCATCTTCCGAACCGCTTCATCCTCATTAGGGTCGTGGGGGTGCTGGAGCCTATCCCAGCTGTCTTCGGGCAGTAGGCGGGGGACACCCTGAATTGGTTGCCAGCCAATCGCAGGGCACACAGAGACAAACAACCATGCACGCTCACACTCACACCTAGGGACAATTCAGAGTGTTCAATCAGCCTGCCATGCATGTTTTTGGAATGTGGGAGGAAACCGGAGCACCCGGAGAAAACCCACGCAAACCCGGGGAGAACATGCAAACTCCACACAGGGAGGCCGGAGCTGGAATTGAACCCGGTACCTCTGCACTGTGAAGTCGACGCGCTAACCACTGGTCTACTGGGCCGCCCTAACTTGATTTAAAATCTGAAAATTGATATCTTGAACTGGAATTATGGCTATCTCAAACTTCGTTTAACGATATCTGCATTCTGAAAATTAATTTGATTGCCGATACTGTAGATATCTGTCCCAAAAAAACAAAAAGATTCACTTTTTTTTAGGCGTATTTTGACAACCATCAAAACCGATGGGTTCAACAATTTCGGTTCAGCGCCACTTTTCCATTCAATTCTTTCGCTCAACGCTTTCCTTTTTTTTCCTCATGAGCACCAACCTAAAATGGTGGGCAGCGCGCATGTGCCTCAAATCCTTCCAGCGATGCGGCAGCCAATCATATTGCAGTGAGGCGGGACGATTGTGCGACTTCATGTCCGTGAATAAAGAGCTGAAGCAGTTAGCATCATGTACAAGCTGATCTCGTTCACACAGAATTATCTTTCGCGAGAGGAGCATTAAATGACATCCTTCTTACTCGAGCCATCATAGATGTGAAGTATGACAATCTGAAGTGACTCTTTAACCGAAAACAAACGTCCTTTCACAACAAAATTGGCCACAATATTAATTCTTTTCGGCTTTGCTGAATTCATCATCATTTACTTTTGTACTCCCCAAGAACAATTTTTTTTTTTTTAATGCTTGTCAAATGTGATTCCAAACATAGATTAGACCTGGATTTTTGCTCCATTACAGCACGCGTGTGCGCTTCACAATAATCTCCTTCCACCCAGTAGCAAGACATTGTATGCTCAGTCTTTACCAGCCTGGGAGTTCTCTTCGCTCCGTGTCTTTTTATAGGTTTGTCTTACTGTACTCCCTACTGGGCTTCTATTTTCGTGAATGCTGTGAGAAATAATTGAAAGTGTTGTGTGCAGTCTTATCTTTTACAGCGTTCACACTTCCACGTGCCTTGTAATAAACTCCATCGGTAAAATCCCTGCTGGCTGCGGATTCTTTATTCCTGTGAGATGGTAAACACTTGCTGGAAATTTGAGCTCAGATGAAATCTTCACCGGAGACTTAGACAGCGGTTGATTGATTTAAGATTCAATTGTTTGTGCTCATTTTGTACCTTGTGAAAACACGGTCGGTCGGTCTGACTGTCTCCCATCAGGGGTGTACATGTATTCATATTTAGAGCTTTTGATATTTGGTGCAGCGGTGAACAGAGTTTGTGCACTCCAAATGTAAGGCAAGGCACAGGGACTGAAGAACTGCCTGGCATTCGAAGCACATTCCCCCTCTGCAAACCAATCCAGGACATCTCAGCCAGCGGATGTCATGGCGAGCAATATGCTGAAGTCCTTTGTTGTTTTGGGTCATTGTCTAGCTCGATAATGACGGATCTCTCACTCGCCCTGGTTACATTTTTGTTCGAATCGGCAGTCAAGGTGTTTCTGTGGACATCCTCGTTCGTGTTGCATCAAAGAACATGAATGAGTGGCTCCCAGAGGA
This sequence comes from Hippocampus kuda, assembly GCA_901007745.1. Classification (NCBI taxonomy): domain Eukaryota; kingdom Metazoa; phylum Chordata; class Actinopteri; order Syngnathiformes; family Syngnathidae; genus Hippocampus; species Hippocampus kuda. The sequence continues at coordinate 10,574 of CAAKHF010000739.1, forward strand.
AGCAAATCAAGCCCAAGCCGTGCCATTCCCTCCACTGAGGTTGTTGACTGATGTTGGACGTCATATGCAGATGCTTTCTTCCGCTAAGCTTTAGCTTTTCTATCACTTTTTTTTTAATTTTTTTTTTTTTTTTTACGTTTTTGTCAGAAACTTTCAGGCCTGTGCATGCACTTCTGGCAAATTCCAGGCAGTCCTTTCTGTGCTTCTTGTGAAGGAGCAATTTGCATCTTCTGATGAAGCCTCTTTACTTCTGGTCATCAAGTCCTCTGCAGACATTAAATTGTTCCATCTTGACATCTGCATTTTGGAGGTTGTTGCTAAAGTCACTAATACCCTTTTCCCGCTGAAACGAGCGGGTAGTAGTGATCCATGGCGACACGCAACCAATTGGCGTATTGTCCCTTTCCCATTGACCAACAGAAGGCGATACTGCGCCCCTCCCTCCCACCCCCTTCCACCACTTTGCGTCTGGTTACATCACCACGCTGTGATTGCGTAGATGATATTGCGACAGATTTCTTGGTGGTAAACAAAGTAACATGGAAGCGAATATTCTTTCTTTGATCATGCTTTTTACCGTCCTCAAAATGGTCGAAAAGCAGCGGAGGATCAACTCTTTGCTACTACTGAGACAATGTAGACGACGTGAATTTTTGGCCGAAATTGAAAGGGGTCGTATAAGTTATGACGCATCACGTACCGCCCTATGTCATCACGTAATTACCGGGAAGTCCCGTGTTAGGCTTTCAAACTGCAACTGGAGGCGATCGGAGGCGATCGGAGGCGATCGGAGGTGATCACAACCCGCCTCTCATGGCGTGCTGGTGGACACGGATCGACACTGGCCAGTGAGCCTTTCCCAATGCCCAAAAAAACGTGTTTACCCGTGGTTTTGCGGCAGTGGGAAAGGGGTAACACAGAGTTGTTTGGGACGGCCTTCTTAACTCATTCATTCCCAAAGACGTTTTTAAACGTCTTTTCAGACTTGGTCTAGAATTGGCTGGTACTGAATGAGTTAATTGTGAGCCTTCTCTCACTACATTTCTGTCATCGAATGTTTTCCGTGACCATTCAGCGGCTCTGACTTCGTAAACGGCTGGTTGCTTTCTTCCTCTGCAATTGTTTATTCTTCACCCCCCGACGGCTCTTTCACTTTCATGTCCATTACACTTCTTCACGTCGTCTGCACAGGAAAAACTCCAGTGAAGACATGCAGCGCTGAAAAGTTAAGCGCGGAACTGCCGAGCTCTAGTCTTGTATTAGTTAATTAGTCTGACGGTTGCAATACTTTTGGAGAGAAGTCTAACTATTTGTTGGATACACCGTACGCAGTTTTAGGCAACCTAAAAGACGGATGATGGTTTTGCACGAATGCAGATTAGATCATCAGGTCACGGTACAACTTGACCTTACCAGAACAGATGGCATCCGCGGATGTGTGGAAGGTGCCGCCGGGACCGGGGCAAACTGCAAAGTAAAAAGCAGTGCAAGGAGAAGAGGAAAAAAATGAACAAGGCTTTTCAAAAAGAACGAATTCAATCAACGGCGCGGCAAGTCAGATGATCATGAATCAACCCCTTGGCCGCGTGTGTGCGGCCTTACTGTCAGCAAAGATCCTTTAGGTGGATTACCGACTTGGTTTCGGAACTCCATCACTCTGTCACCCTGCAAACACATACAAACATAAATCACTCCTCAAAAACAATTTGTCTCAGGAGCAGGTCTTTCCTCTGCTCCGAGTTCTGCAGCTCAGACAAATATGTTTGTCTTTTTCCACTTCGTTGAAGTGCGAATTCAGATCCGCTAAGTAGGAAATGGAGAAGTCTTTCATTAAGGAGCCTTCGTCACTCCCCATTGGGTTGGACAAATAACAAATTAATTTCTAGCCGCCTAATTTCTCTCTGTTCTCCACTGAATTTACGGTAACATCAAATTACCGATCACAGGAATGTGAACTCCCTCAAGTCTTTATCAATTCATTAAAAAAAAAAAAATGCCGCAAAGGACACGCTACAGAGCAAGTTCTCTTTTTAATTTGACTCCATGCCTCCTTTAGCACCTCGGCACTCGACAAACACAAATCAACTGATGTGTGTCATTCAAATTAGGAGATTCGGCATACCTGAAACAAGTTGCTTTGCGGTAATTACAGAGTTGACTTTCAACTTTTCAAAGTAAAAGAGTCTGACTTTAAAAAAAAAAAAAAGCCTTTTCTCTGTGGGTAGCGGTGTTTGGTAAAGAAGCAGTTGCGTATTGACAGGGCCGTATTGATGTTTCAATTAGAGCGGTGTTACATTGTGCAGCAGCACGGTAACACCATGCATCTCCTGCCATCTGCTCTGCCTCCACGTCTGACGAACGACACACGTGGGGCTAATCGAGCCGCACATGAGCGATGGGACCGCGAGCTCTGACACACACACACACACACACACACACAGGCGCACATGCACACACGCGCACAAACACACACTCCTCCTTTATGTGCAGCCTTATGCAGAAAACTGGGGGAAGGACGAGGGCGAGCTCCTGTTTTAACACCCTTCAGAAAGCCTGTGATTCCTCCCCTTCTGCCTTCACGTGCGCATCACAAGCGGGTTCTTCCTCTGACTGGGAAAATGCAAAACAGCAGATGTAGGAGTTCAAATACATCAAAAGCTCGTCTGATGCAAAGATTGTCAAGAAGTTAATAAATAAATTGGAAAAAAAAATCAAAAATAGAAGGGGGACTGCTTGTGCCAGATTTCCCGTGCTGGCATTACTGCCTGCCAAACCGCATGAATCAAAGACCTCATTGTGTGGATTATTTCGTTAATCTATTGATGCCATTGAAGAGTATTGCAGGTGTTAATGTGCCAGCTTCCCCCCTGCTTTATTGGGGAGGTGTAGCGTGAGGTCGGTAATCTGTTTTAAATGCTTTCTGGGGAACGAGACACTGAGACGCAGCCAAGAAAACTGCTGCGGTGAAGAGCGTTCCCTTAATACAACGCAGGCGAGACTGATGCCGACGGGGGGAGCGCCAAGGAGCAACACTTGTTGAAATATTTGACTGCATGAATAATAAGGAGGGAGGGATATGATATAGCTGAAGCAGTCCATTATTCGCATCCATCCCACCAACGCCTCACTGCTCCTCTTCTCTCGCACAAGTTGTGTGTGTGCGCTCCATGCCAAGCTCATCTCGACGCCCGCTCCAGCTGACTTTGGAGGAGCGAAGCAAAGCAACACAGAAAAGGGAACGCCATAAAGAGGCAGAGAGTGATGAAAGGTAAGAGGGAAAGGGGACAGAAAGAGAGGTAATCCTGCCTTTTCTATACTCCCCAGGGTGGTCTCTTCATCCAGGCCTTCAAAAGGAGGGACGGAATACACCTCTGTGTGACAATGGAAGGGACCCACAGGGGTTGTTGCTAACCGCGTGCGTGCATGTGTGTGTGCGTGTGTGCGTGTGTGTGTGTGGGGGGGGGGGGGGGTGGGGGTGTGTGTGCGCGCGCGCACGGCGTGGTGCAGCTTTAAGCAGGCCTTTGAGTGTCCTAATTGCGATGGAATACAAGCAGTCTGAGAGCTGGCTGAGATCACGGTGGGCTGCTCGGAGGGGTTACAGCCCGCGCCTTCGACGGCCGCACTCAGCAAAAGAGAGCTCAATGCGTGCAATTAATGCTCTCCCTCTCGTTAACTCGCTCCCCACTTTTTGTCTCCCTCAACTATTTGAGACCCCTTCCCACCCTGCAGTTCCCTCCCTCACGCCTCAGTCTGTCGTCATCGGCCGACGCATTAATCCGCCTTTCCAGCCTGTCAATCTCCATCCTCTTTGATGCCCTCAACAATTAGAGTAGGCATGAAAGGCGTGGGTCAGCTGCTGTTATGTAAGCCTCGCAGCAGCCTTGACAACCGTTTTCTCGTACCTGTTATTCAATCAACAGTATCACTTTCGAAGAGATGATCGTGCGTGCTTGATTCAAAACTATTTCATATGCTTGTACACAGGACAAAATGAGCTCAATTATTAATTTGATTTTAGAAATCACTATTGCTGTTGTTTGAAATATTATTGTTATCGTAGAGGGGAAGAAATCTCAGATTTCGGGCGGTCATTTAAAAAAAAAATCTTTATAATCCTTTGATTATAAATGTATGGTTATTTACACGCATCCCAATTTGGACAACGATTTGTGAGCCCTTGAAAATGGCCGTCCTCCTGAATAAAAATGTCTGTAGGATTCCAGGATGGTGAAACTTTTTCATGGGACCTCTTCAATTCTAGCTAGAAGTCATGATTGTTTTATTTCAAATACATTGTGGTGGTGTCAAGAATTGTGACATTTCTGACATTATCCAAACACTTCTGAATTTGTCAATTTCGTGACCCCGCCCCCCACAACAATAAGATCATATTTGACTGCACACGCCACAGTGGAGCCTCTGGCTGGTGCATCTGCATCACAGTGGCCATTTGGGGGTTTACCTCAGGTCCTCTATTTGTACCTGCAAAAATCCATGTAAGGTTAATTGAAGACTTGAATATTCCCATCGGTGTAAATTACTGTTGGCCTCTATCTTTCAGCTCTTTGATTGACCGACGATCAGTCCAGGGTGTTCCCTGCCCAAAGTCAGCTGGGATAAGATCCAGCTCACCTATGACCCTGAGCAGGATAAGTGGGAGAAAAAAAAAAAAAAAAAGATGGAGGCACCAACTCCTTTCCGTCAAGTGACTGAAAGCATCATTAAGATTATTATTGTGCTTTAAATGTCAGATGAGAGAGGCATAAATGCATAATCTTTCCTCCGGTGAAACATGCCATGTTGTCTGACATGAGATCTGGGAACTTCTGTGCGTGTGTCACTTTAGACTTGACAAACGGGGACGGTGGACAGCGTGCGGAACAAGCCATTTAAATAACATATCACATTTCAGCAGTCCCTCCTTTGTCTCTGTTCATTACACAAGCCATGTCTTAATAAAATGCAATTATTTCCGCTCACAGGACGCTTTCTAGTGAGAAAATGGCAGAGGGATGTGAACTGATGTATGGGGAGACGGTTGCCTAATTAGCGCGTTAGAAATTGAATCTTTACAACACACGGGTCATATAATTATCCCACTGTTAATTTAATGCCTACATTCTCTGCTGTTCATCTTTATTCCCTTAAATGTTGGTTGACAGCGGCTCTTGGTGCTCTGTGAATGGTTTGTTTTTTTTCTTTCTTTTTTTTGGGTGGATAAGAGATTTTAGTTTGGCCCCTCGCGCTGGTCCCTTGAAGGGATTGGATAAGGACGGACCCTCCAGTCCAAATAACAAGGCTCACATCATTTATGCGTTGTTAAACCCCTGTAATTGAAACAAGACATATTTTGCATATTAGACCATTAGAATAATGCGCTTTACGTTTCTCCCAACACGACTATTTAAGCTTGTGTGGCGATGTGGTAATTCCTTGAATTACAGCCTAATTACCACAATGTTCTTTTGATTTGGCCCATTTCGAAGTTACGCCACAATAATGTTCAATATTACCAGAAGGAATTACTGAGCCGTGCCCGGAAACTTTATTTCGTATCACTTGAATTCATTCAAAGGATTATTAGCCTATGAATTGATCGACGTTAATGGTCCAATCAGGTGCACTTGTTGAAGCCTTCCACTTCGAAGTGGAATTACAGTACAAGCACTCGGTGGGGTTTTTTTCAACAGGCTTTGCGAATCGTTGCCATCTGTTTATTCTGAAAAGGATTGTTTGCTCAATAGACTTACGGTGAAAGCCATTCCCAAGCCTTAACATTTTCAAAATATATTTCCTTAAATGTAAACCGCATTTGGCTAAAGCTGCCTTAAGTGGTATTCACTGAGATCAATGTGGGACATATTCCACCTTTATAGTCAACAAACTGGGTTGCGCTTTGTGAATGATGAAGATTTCATTCTCCACTCACTGACCACAACGATGGGGACATCTGATTAGGCCCGATACGAGACTTGAATCCAAAATACTTTTTCAGACAATGTTTGGTTTTGAATGAATCAAGAATATGGCCGTACTTGGAGTGGACGGTACTATTTTACTGCGGTGAAAAGAGAAACGATCCGAATTACGGCTCAGTTTGATGAGAAATGTACTGTATTCCTCTTTCTGACCGACAGGTTTTCTCTTCCGACGAAGAACTGAGTAACAATTACATTGAAGTGTTTTTTTAATGTTACCATTGACTATTTGTTTCTGAAAGTGAGTTTCTTTGATCGCTTTGTCTCAATTTTCTCTGCGTGACCCAAAAGAATGAATTGGTGAGTTTCGTCCATTTGAATTCTTTTCAATTTATATATTCGTACATTTGAAGAACGGTGTCCATTGACTTATTGATTTCATCTGGGGCCTTTATCGCTTTGTTCATGTAAAGATAAAATTTAAACTAAATGGGCGTTTTTTTTTCTTCTTTGCAGTCATATATAATGAATTCTTGAAATGATTTCCAATGAAATACAGCTGTACTTGTGGTTTGCCTCAAAAGGGTTTTTTCCCCGCCAAACTTTTTCTTTCTTTTTTTTTCCTTCTTTCTTTCTATTTATAAAAGTAGTTTGCATGATCTCACTGCAGTGTGAGGAGAAGCTTTGAGGAGGGACATAATCTCTCTCATCTTTTCGGTTTCCTTCTCCTTTCGCCCTCTCAGGGCTCTGTGCTCTTTACTCCTCCCTCCTTTATCCCCGGCCATGCTTTGTCCCCACTGCAGAGAGCCTCTCTAAATAGAGGCCTTTCGATGGCACAGGAGCATTCAGGGAGGGGGGGAAGGGAGTAACGCCGCTGCTGTTGTTTCATTTACTTCTCCCTATGGCAACCTGCAGTGTCGAGCCAGGAATGTCCCCTCTCCGGACAAAGTCCCGGTCCCTGAAGCTGACACCAGGGGGACGACAGCTGGGGCGGGATGGAAGCCTGCTCCCTCTGCTCTGGACCGAAGGCCCCGGTTTGAACATTAAACTGCCTCTTCATTCATTTTGCTCTGTCTGTGCTTCACTGTGTGATGAGCAGCCAGTTTTCCCACACGCCATTAAACTTGAGTGTGACGAATGATAGAACCGCTGCAAATATTTTTAAGATCTCTTTTGGTGACGTAAGGGTCGAGGAGCTTACAATTTTGTCTTTGTTTTGGCCCCGATCTGGCAGGATGTTGGACAAAAATTGTAAGGTCGTACAAAATACATCATCACGCTCCTCATCACAGAGAAAGTGCAGCGTGTTTATTCTTATCAGACAAATAATAATAATTCACAGAGTTAATTGAAGAGCCTATCGAAGAGTGTTGTGAAAGGCGCTTGCAAATGTAATGTAATGTCCTTTTCACAGTGAATGCAACAACAACAAAAAAAAATCCACTCACAAGTTTTGGAACATCTTGAAAGTTATCGAAAGCAAACAATTTTTGTTTTTGTACATTTCCTAAAATGCTAAGAACCATTCGTTTAATAGGTTTAGGGGTATATTTTTTAGTCATCAAATACAAATCCGTTGAACATAATTTACCCTGAGGTCGCGTTCAAGTAATTTAGTTAGGCAACGATTTCATGTCAGGCCATTCCACTTCAACGTGCATCCTCCAAAGTTTATGTTTTTAATCATGTATTATTTGGTTGTTTTTGTTTGTCTTGCAAATTATATTGCCTGGAGTTCCTTTTACTCAATAGATATCATTTCTAAAACACACCTTTTTTTTTTTTTTGTCTTATTGCTGATTCAAAAGACAGCTGTTGTCATTTACTGAATACTTCGATTTAGAAAACGTGGAAAACAATGTCACGTCTTTCAATTCGGATTTTAGAACTGCAAATGTTTGATGTTGTTTGCGCACGTGTTGTTTTTGTTGTGATTTTATGTTCTATGTAAAGTGCCGAATTTCAGTTGCAGCTGTTGTGAAATGAAATATAAATAAAGTTGTTTGGTATTAACGTATACGTGAAACGTGTCAAACTTAAATACGAGACAAAGTGTAAAATAAATCAGTCGAGTGGCTGCCATGCAACAAACAGCATATTTCCCTGAAATGCAAGTAATGCACACGAGCGGGCCATATCAATACAAACGACTGCAAACTCCAAACATTTCACGGGCCAACTTATGCACATCGTCACGATGTAGCCCCAAATTAAAGATTTGCACAAATAGATGAGGATGTTGTACGCAAACAATGACATCCGCCCATCAAGACAATTGGTATGAGCGATCAATACACATGCTGGGCATGCGTTCCTTTCTGGAGCTATAGCGGCTACCCGTGAGACATCTTTCGTCACGACAGTGCGTGATAATCCAAATAAATCAACGCTATCTTACAGTTGCACTGCCACTGCCGAAGCCGCCGCTCCGCGCCTCCATGCTTGCACTCCGAGGCTCTCTTCCACTCAGCTCCCTCTCACACGCCACTCGCCAAAGAGACGAGCGCGTTCCCGGCGGCCAATCGGCGCGCCGTCGCCCTTAGCAACAACGTCCATCAGCCTCGCTCGGCCAATGAGCGCGCGGGGCGGGGCGGCGCGGAGTCGCAGGTGAGCCTCGGCGTCCACTCGGCAGAGCGCCTGGGAGGGAGCCGACCGTAAGCAGCGGGCGAGAGGATGCGCGCGTCAAATGCGAGCTGCTTCTAATGCGAGCTGCCAGTCCGGCTCCGAGCGTCATGGCGACCGCAGCGTCTAACCACTACAGCATCCTCACCTCCAGCGCATCCATCGTGCACTCGGAGCCCGGCAGCATGCAGCAAGCCGCGGCGTACCGGGACGCGCAGAGCCTGTTGCAGAGCGACTACCAACTGCAGGGCAGCGGCCACGCGCTGAGCCACGCTCACCAGTGGATCGCCGCGCTGTCCCACGGCGAGACGGCCCCGTGGTCCTCGGAGCAGGACATCAAACCGGCGGTGCAGAGCGCCCGGGACGACATGCACAACAACTCCAGCAGCAACCTGCAGCACCAATCGCGGGCGCCGTCCCACCTGCCCGTGCACCAGGCGGCGCACGGGGGCAACCACCACGACGCCCGGGCGTGGAGGACCACCACGGCGGCGCACATCCCCAGCATGGCGACCACCAACGGCCAGGGCGGCTTGATCTACTCGCAGCCGAGCTTCGGCGTCAACGGGCTGATCCCGGGGCCGGGCGGCGGCCAGGGGCTGCACCACCACAACCTACGAGACCCTCACGAGGACCACCACAGCCCGCACCTGAGCGAGCACAGCCATCCGACGTCTCAGCAGCATCAGCACCAGCACGGCCCCAACCACCACGACCACTCGGACGAGGACACGCCGACCTCGGACGACTTGGAGCAGTTCGCCAAACAGTTCAAGCAGCGGAGGATCAAGCTCGGCTTCACGCAGGCGGACGTGGGACTCGCCCTGGGGACCTTGTACGGGAATGTGTTCTCCCAGACCACCATTTGCAGGTTTGAGGCCCTGCAACTCAGCTTCAAAAACATGTGCAAGCTGAAGCCTCTGTTGAACAAGTGGCTCGAGGAGGCGGACTCCACCTCGGGCAGCCCGACCAGTCTGGACAAAATCGCCGCACAGGGCAGGAAAAGAAAAAAACGGACCTCGATCGAGGTCAGCGTCAAGGGGGCTTTGGAGAGCCATTTTTTGAAGTGCCCAAAGCCCGCAGCCTCGGAAATAATCTCCCTGGCGGACAGTCTGCACTTGGAGAAAGAAGTGGTGAGGGTTTGGTTTTGTAACAGGAGACAGAAGGAGAAACGGATGACGCCTCCCGGAGGAGCTCTGCCGGGGAGCGAGGACGTGTACGGGGACACGCCGCCCCACCACGGGGTCCAGACCCCCGTGCAATGAGCCCGCTCCGACGGGACTTGGCCGGCCGAGATTTGGACTTCTTATCCCCGCCACGCGGTTCTATATAAATCACTGGTCTATAAAACGATAGTGGGTGTTTTATGTATGAGGAATAGCACTGAGTACGGTCCCCAAATCTGCAGCGAGAACGAGAGGAGAAGGGGGGGGGGGGACGACGACGACGACGACGACCCCTCTCTCATCTCCCTCCCAGAGCTCAAGGAACATCAACGTGTGTTCTCTTCTGTTCTGAGGATACCAGCCGAGCACTGTGAGTCCATTCGACGCAGTTTCGAGGTGTAGCCCCCCCCCCCCCCATTGTGTCATGGAATTATAGAACAGCAAAGGG
>CAAKHF010000739.1:20747-65062 GCA_901007745.1 Hippocampus kuda
CCTTTTGGGGGGGGGCCCCCCCCCCCCCCATTGTGTCATGGAATTATAGAACAGCAAAGGGAGGTGGGGGGGGGGGAGGGCACAAGGATGCCGTTGTTTTCAAAGCCAAACGCACGCATCCGCTCTTCAACGGCAGAATCTCTTCACTTTATCCCCCGTGTGTAAAAACATTACGATTACAAAAATAATAATAATAAATAACAAGGCAAAGGCGTTTTAGTTGCGTTAGCCCCATGCAGCAGAGATGCTCGCTGCTTGATTGGATGCTGGGGGCCACTAAAGAGTCGAGCTCAGGGTGAGCATCTGTCAGCTTTGCATTCATTTTATTGCGCCGAGACAGCAGGCCATGCAGCTCCGATATTTCGGATATGATCACTGAGGTCAGTCAGCGTTTCATCATCCAAAACAGACACGTGTCGATGTAATAATCAAGAGATTGATGGTTATATTTGTGACTCAAACTCATGGCCGTGGCTGTGATGTGATCAGCTGTCGTGAATAAGAGGATAAAGTCTTATAAGGAATCAAACCACCCCGCCTTTATTGTCCTTTAGACTCCCAGCTTCCAAAAAGAAATAATAACAACATTCGCATCCGCTTTTGTAAATAATGTACTCTAAATGTCATGGTTCCATCTTTTATTTTATTTTATTTTTATTTTTTTCCACTGGGGCACTTTTTGAAATAATATTCCAGAAATAGAATTTTTCAAAACCGGGTTCCTTCATAATCTACCTGCTGCCTTGTGTCTGTGTGTTATTTATCGCTCTCGCATTCCCGAATGCATTTGCTATATTTTTTTACGTCATGTAAATTCCGTTTATATCGTTTCAGGAGTTTGATTCTCTCGCACTGCACTGCTGAAATTGGCGAATTCAATTACAAATTCGCACGTATGCTTTATGAACTCAATTTTAGATTAAAAGACATTCGTGATTTGAAGAGTTCGCCACAAATCTAAGTCAGAGTGAGTTAAAAAAACAGCAAAACTAATCAGAACCGCTCATTGGTTCCCAAGCATATTGTAGGCTCCGAATACCCCCCCCCCCCCCCCCCCACCCACAAACATCAGCATTTGATCAAAATTATTATTATTATTATTATTATTATTATTAATTTGTCACTGATGATGTTGTGATACACACGCCGGACTTGTGTGCGGGCAACGTGGGATCGGTTCTCAGTCAGTGACGGTGTGAATGTGGGAATGAATGTTCGTTTGTCTCTGTATGTGCCCTGCGACTGATTGGTGACCAGTTCAGGGTGTAGTCTGCCTTCCGCCCGAAGTCACCTGGGATACGCTGCAGCAACTCCACGCGACCCCGTTCAGGATAAGCGATGTTGAAAATGGATAGATTATTCTTATTATTATTATCATCGCAGTATTTTCGAGTTGTCTTCATCTTCGCTCGTGTTTTTTTTTTCATCACTTGGAAGCCTTTTGTTTTATATTTGTATTTGTCTGCTTTTGTAATTTATTCTCGAATGGATTTTGTGGAGGACAGTATTTTAATTTCCATTTCCACAACTACATGTATATACATCTTTTTATCCCGTAGGTGGCCTCTTATTTTATCCAAACATTTCCACCATCTTGAAGGGTTTGTTTCACTCCCCGGGATATTTTTTTAATCCGCCAGAAAGCAAGAGAAAACCTCGTTACATTGAAATGTTTCTTCAGTAGCTTTAATCAATCGATTCAAGTCCAAATTCACTGCAAGTTCAAGTTGTGAGATCTGGATCTGCTCTGAACCCACCAAACGTTGTTTTTACTTTTTCTTTTCCTGCGGTGATATGATTTGGGTTTTTTTTTTGTTTTTGTTTGTTTGTTGCGTTTATGTTTCTTTGTTTGTTTATCGGGGTTATATTAAGTCATATTCCCAGGATGAACCTGGGGTCACAGAGGTGGTCAATGTGTGGGTACTTCATGACTTATATAAACAAACGGACTTGCACATTTTTAAATAACGGGGTTGATATTAAAGAGCTTTTTTCCAATGTCGGGACTAAATGTGTTTTTAAGTCAAAAGTGAGCTCATTCCCTGCCTTGATTTAAGGCCAATGTCTCGAATGTTGTTTTTGTCCGTGCACCAGGTTGCATTTAAAAAAAAAAAAAACGAGTTTCTCATTTTTCTCATTATGAGGCCCGGCAGGCATTGTTGAGCCACAGAGAGGCCTTTTTATCCTTGCAATTAAACACTAAAAAGAAAAGCTCTAAAAGTGAAATATGTAGAGATAAACATACCATAAAATGCATCATTTGAATGTTTGAGGGGTATTAGAGGCACGCTTTAAAAATGTTTAATGACGTAATTCCTTCCAAACGGAGAATGGGATATTTGTCCTGCCACAGGGCAATACATTCCTATATAACACAACAACAATAACAACAACAAATAATAATAATAATAATAACAATCATAATAATAATAATAGTGTGCCCGGGAACCTCGCGAGGATAAGCGATGAGGATATGGGTAATAACAACATCCTGATTTTGTTTGTTTTTTTGCTCAACGTAAATAGAGAAACTACATGCAGACGATTTTGTCAACGTGGAAAGCTGTTCAATTGCAAGTTTACTATCAGATCGCGCCCAAAAGGATATCTTCAATTCATTCCTGACGACGTTGTTGACCAGTTAACGTGAACAGAAACAAATTAGCAAACGCGTTCATTTAAATTGCGATAGTTAAACATATTGACACAATAGGCTGCCACCGGTGGGTAAATGCCATCGTTTTATATAGCAGTCAGGTATAATTAGGTCTTAAATAGTATTTAATGAACTCATAAAACAAAATGACCTTAAATATGGCTGTCTGTAAAAACTTAAGTGTTGTGGTTTCTTATTTAGAGGTTCCATTTCCACCTCAACTGTTTTCATGGCATTTTCTAATTTAAGGCAATGCGATCAATTCATTTCAAGAGCAGTTAATTTTCCTCTAAAATTGAGAGTTCCAGTTCACGTCACCGGTAAACACGGCTTTTGAACTAGCGTGTCTATAGAGGTTCCTAATTGTGTTACAAGTCCGCGATGTCCAAAAAGCACACCCGTATGCCCGCTGTAGCAAATGCAATTAATAGTGCGTCGCATTAATTATACCTTCCTCTTTATTTAGGTGAAATTTCCCATTAGACGTTCAGGTAAGGAAAAGTGCAGTGTTTGTGCTGCTGATGGTCGTAAAACGTTGAGTAGGAGTAGTCAGTGTCGTAGCGCCACCTAGTGATTGTATGTGGCCCTCTAACTGGCACTGATGATCAGTGGAAAGAGCTTAATATACAGTACAGTATGCCAAACCAATCCGTATCATGTTAAACATATGAAAAGTTGATCCTGCAGTTTGAAGAGACAGATTTTTTCTGATGAATCTGAGGGGGCAAACGATGACAAACAGGATTCATTCAAAAAAATCGAAACCAAAAAAAACCCCACAAATTGCAAAACATTAAAGACTTCCAAGGATCCGAGGCCAACCTACCGTGTATCAAGTGTATATCAAGTGCTTCCTTTAAAAATAAATAATAATGATAAAAATATCTTTTTTATAATGGCCACTCAATTTGACAGAAAAATGTCAACTTTAGCTATGCGACTTCAACAATACACTACAGTATACGCCAGTCTTCATAATGGAAATAACTGTGACACTTTGATTCATCACAAAAAAAAAATGTAGTAAATGTAAATTAAATTTCAAATATTCTTACTCCTAACAACAGATTCTGTAACAATAGCATGGTGGCCAAATGATTTAATTTTGACACCCTAGATAGAATGAATGCATCGACCAAGCGTGTTGTCCATAAAGAGTGTCCATAAATGACAACAGAAGTCAAGGTGATCGGCGATCCTCCAGAAGGCCGAGAAGATCAATGGAAACATGTGTTGGACACTTTTTGGCTTCCAGCGTCTCACCTCTGACATTCTGCAGCATACTTTTCTCAACTTCAGCACATCATAAATTGATTACGTCTTGGCAGTGGCTTGGATCAAACAGGGAATAGTCACTCCTCACCAAAGACATTGTGACAAGTCAAGGTAAGGCAAGTAGGGGAAATGAAATTAATTCTGGATTCAGGAGTTCCTGCCACACGAGTTAAATAAGCAGATCAATTTTTCTTGTATGTATTCGAAATAAACCTTTGCAGAGATTACGAATGCTGACAAACACAGTTGCGAGGAAAAACAGTCCAAACATAAGCCAAACATGAAATATCTTATGGTGCTGCATAATTGCTATTTGATTATCACCCTTAATCTGAACAGTTAATTATTTACAAAAGCATACAAATCTCTGAAGCAGTTGCCAAGGAATAGCTGATGTACAGATGCAGTCATCGGAAAACTACAGTGCATGTACAGTAGCTCTCTGTAGATTTCATTTTCGCTTGGAATTTGTTGAAACGGCCCCAATTTACTTCCAAAAATCATTTAAACTCTTTTAAAAAAGACCTAAAAATGACTGAAGCAAATCCAATATTAAATTGTGGGTTGGTGTTTTGTGGTGAATGAGAAGATGCCCAAAAAGTTGGTCAAGTCATCCTTTTTGTTGACATCAAGTCATGTCTTCATCATAACGCCGTTTATATCATTGAGAGCCACTCAAAAGTGACCTTCAATGCACCAAAAGGTCAAAAGACACAACAAGTACACAACGTTGGGCCGAATAATTTTCATTTCCTGATCATACATTTCCTAATAAACTTGTTTGTCATATACTGTAGTTACATCTTGTGAGGAGGCTTTTTTTTTTTTGCACCGCATACACACGCACACACAAACCAAACATTGTGCAACTCCAATATTTGACATTGTTGTTCTCCCATCTCGCTCAGACGCTCTGCTGCTAATTACACCCGGCACACTTAAGCACACAAATACGTGTGTGCGTTCATTTGTAAACGAGTTTAGTGTTTAATTAGAACTTCACATGAACTTTTCTGATCAGTGGAGCGAATCGTGTCACCCCATCAGTGCGTTATTATTCCGGCTATAATTGCTCGACATGCTCATCTGAGCGCCGATGCCTCCAAACCCTCCTGAGACACTGGTGGTCAAGGTAAACCAATCAGAACAGTCATAAGACGTACATAAATAAAAAGAAAACCATTTAAAATGTTAAATGGCTATTAAAAGTCTACACACCCTTGTTCAAATGCCAAGTTTTTGTGGTATACAAAAAAAAAAAAAAAAATGTGACCAAGACAAAATGTTCAAAGCATTTCCACCATTCAAAAAAACAAAATCTTTGTGAGGGGAAGTGAAATAACCAATTGATATAATCTTGTTGCAAAAGTATGTACACCCTCTTATAAGTGGGGACGTGGTTGTGTTCACAATTAACCAATCACATTTAAATTCATGTTGAATGGGAGTCAGCACGTACCTTCTGCCATTTGAAGTGCCTCTGATGAATTAAAAATAAAATTTAGATTTTTTTGAAGCCTTCACATGTATATGAAAATGGGTTATGGTCCACCGAAACCAAGAGTGAACGTTTTGAGCATCATTCCAAAAGGGAATGTTTTGTGGCAAACGCAAGGCGGCTCATCGCACGGTGTGCCGTCTGGTGAGCCGTCACTCCTCTCGTTCTGTCTCCCTATGTTGGTATCGTTCTTGTTTTGTTTCTTGAACAGGTTCATCGATTCAGCCAAACCGTTTCTATCCACGAGGGTCACGGGCGTGCTGAAGCCGATCTCAGCTGTCTTCATAAGGCGCGGTACAACTTGATTGTCAGCCAAATGTCAGGCGCACAATACATAAACTATTCACACTTGCAATCACATCTATGGACAATACCATGCATGTTTTTGGAATGTTGGGAGTACCGGGAGAAAACCCACAAAGGCACGGGGAGAACATGTAAACTCCACACAGGACGGCTGGAGACCGGATTCGAAGGCTTGCCCCCTGCACCGTGGCGCACATGTGCTAAGCAGTCGCCATCGTGCCGCCCTCTTGGACTGGTCGCAACTGTGAAATGAATTTCATTACTCTGTACTTGTGACGTGAAATGACAACAATTTTGATTTCCATTTCCATTTGCACCACAGACAGAACATCATAGCTGAAGTGAAGCATGGTTTTGGCAGCATCATGCTTGGGGCTGTTTTTCTACAGCTGCAACTGGGGCGCCAACAGAGGTGCAGCAGCTTCAGAAAAAAAAGAACTTTGTCTCTCAAACCTGCTAAGCTCACTTCACTTCCACGTTAAAGACAAAATGGAAAAGATCTTTCCAACTCGGATGGCTGCTTTAAGATACAATATGAAGATGTGTTTTTCCACACTGCATTAGTCTACAAATGGCGAAAAATGTTGTTGGAGAGGCTCATCTTCTTTCTGACTCCTGCTGACGTGCCCTTGAGCAAGGCCTCCACCTACTTCAAAAGATGCAGCAATTTTCCATTCTAGCTGTAAGTTGAATTTCTTCTTTAGCGATCAATTGAATGCAATAAAAATTACATATACAGAGAAAATATGTTCCTGTAATACAGTGACAATACTTTGGTTTTCTCACATGGTGAAATACAAGAACGAATAAGCGTATTTTGTTTAAACGCAGAAAAATCCACTCCTAAACATCAGCATTGCAATCTATATCCACTCCAACGTATTAACGAAGTAACCACAACTGGGGGAAATAAATAAATAAATATCATTAATGATATAAAATATAAATGATAATCCTGAACACAAATACATTTTAAATTTATAAAATTAGCCGAAGCAAATTATAATTCTAGCAAAAATGTCCTTTAATTTAATCTTTCTTCATTTTCAATTTATATAATACATGAGCTTTCAGGATTCATTAGAAATGTATTTAATTTTGGTGTTGCTGTACATAAGCAGAAAGAAAGTCAAACTGTCATTTGTAGTTTACTTTCTTAAACAATTCTTAGTGACTTTTTTTTTGTTTTACACTCAACATATAATCCAGACAAAAAAAAGTACCGTTATACGAAAACTATTTTAAAAAATGAAATAAAAACAAACCTGCTCGAAAACCAAACTGAATTTTTAAAACAAAAGTCAAAATAGGATAAAAATTAACTATGATGAAACATTCCAAACTATAATAACCTTGACCCACTCAGCGATCACAACATAGTATTGAAGTCAAACGGTGTGCAGCAAACAAAAGTGTGTACTTGTGGATTTAAACCTCAGACGACCATTTTCAGCACCGCGTCAACATTTTCTTGAGAACAGACCCAAAAGAAAGCAGGAAGCAAAAATTAGAGCCAAGGTTCAACTTTTGCCACCCACCTCATCCTTTTTCCTTCACTAACATTTTTGGGTCCAAACTACGACACAAAGAGTAGATTCAAACTCATCTCCCACAGATTTAACAAACATGCTAAATGCTCAACAAATACATGGAGTCCTCCCCTCGGATAAAACAGCCTCCTAACTAAAAGTGAGTGGGGAATCAAACGACAGCACCTTGCAGGAAAGCCTCCATGAATCCTGTTTGCATCCTCACACTGAGCACTGGCTGAGGAATAATCATTGGGGAGGCAGCCTAAATTAATACTCCAGTTGAGGCCGCCTCATTCTCTGTCATTAGGGCACATTACAGGGCCACAATATACATCATTAATCCAGGCACAAACAATTAATTAAAAGGCAGTTAAGGAGACAAGCTCGTGTCACTTCTCCCCGTGGTTTTAATAGACTGCAAAACAGCAGAGGGCCAAGTCAAGAAGGATCATCCCGTCATTTGCTTCCATTCAGTCATCCTGGCTAATGGCTGCACTTGTCCTCGTTGTGGCTGTGGCTTCAGAACCTAAAGTATCCGCTCGTTCATAAAACCAGACATCGGTAAATGAATAACTTCGGGTAGGATATACTGTCACCATTTCCACTGTACAACACTCATATTTGCATGGACCTTGAAAAGAAGTCCTCATACATCAGTCATGCATCATTTTTTTTTTTTTAAACATTTGGTTCAAGTGAAGCACCCAATATTTTCACACAAACAGAAACTAAAGCATTAAACTATCAGCAGGGGCTCAATGCAGCATGGCATGCCCAGCCTATATGGCACCGTGATTAATCACACATTCAGGCTTGGTGGCTGGGGGGGAGGGGTTAAACATTCAAAAACTGAAAGAATTTCATTCAGTCAGTCTTGCAGTCAATAATCAGAGGTTACCAACCAAATTTGTGAGATGACATGTGACGCAGCTGTACATTAAGTATAAATAATCATTTTTGCTGTTGCTCTATGATGATTTTTTTTTCTTATTGGAAACAGAATAGAGTATTCAAAAATAAATGACAACAATGTGATTTACACATTATACCGATCTGCTTTAGAGTTAAGACAGATATCGCGCATATTCTGCTGCTGAACAGAATTGTATAGACAACGGTATTGCCAACATCAACATAAACTGATGCACAACTGGAAGTGTCAAGCCATTGGGGAGTCAGTCTGAAACACACAAAGAAAAGCATGCGGCCAGTCCACGTACGATTCAGATTCGTAATTTAATGTATTTGTAACAGGCTATTTGTGTCCTGGAGTTTCACTTGGGTGAGTTGTCTAAATCACAATTCACATGCAATATGACTAAAATAAAGCCATGTATTCCACAAGTATTTCAGCAGATAACTTCAAAAACTCAAAAGCGGCGTCTGACTTTCACGGGTTGATTTTTAATACATTTTCATTTATTTTTACGATTATTGAAATGATTTTCTGTCTTTTATTATTTTTTGGGGGTTTGTTTCATGACAGAGGGATACGAAAATTTTGTCCACATGTGTATCGACAAGTCAAGTTGTGACAGGGAAAGTAACTTGCCATCACATTGGCGGCAATGCAATCAATCAAACAAAACAAACACTGTCATTGTCAAAAAAGAATAGAAGGCACAATTGTGCACCAATATATCAGTACTGATGTGTTATGCTCTTGCTACGAGGTACAACAACAATCGCCAAAAGTTGAGCTGCTGAAACATGTACACGTGAAGTATGATAAACATTAAATAACTCACACTGGATTCATGGGGATTTGGTCGCACCATTTTCTAAATTCCAAAAGATATGCAACCTGATACATCACATTTATCTCTTTCCTTCCACAAGACGTACTTGTACGTCTTTTTAAAATTAGGCCCCGCCTACCAAGGACGTACTTGTACGTCTAAGTCTTTTTTTTTTTTGCGTTATAGAGAGGAGGAGAGTCTGATGCAATCTGTGAATGAGAGTAAGCCGTTTTCATTGTAAATCATGTAAAAAATCGACCAGTAGGTGGCAGTGGTGCCTCACGTGCTTGAAATGTATGCTTTCACAAAAAGCTGTTTTTCTCCGTTTTTTGGCCAGGAATTGCCATTTTCATGAAACTTAGCCATTTTGTAATGCCGATTGCTGAAGAATGGAAAAAGATAGAAACAATTTTTTTCTGCTGAAAGAAGAGAGTCCAAACTTTATTTTGGTAGGCTCCATGTTTATATAGCATTAGAACTAAATATTCTGTGGGCCTTGCAAGATCAGTCAAAATCCAGTAAAACGTTGGGATTGAGGGGTTTGCTCCAGTGAAAATGCCTGGGATTGAATGAGTTATAAATCAAGCTAATTCAGCGATGAAACAGTGATCGGTAGTATGCTTATTACTGTATGTCTCCTGTGTCGATTTGTAGCAAACGCAGTACAAAAGCAAAACGAGATGAACTTCTGAGCTTCGCAACAAATGGTCAAAATAGTATGACATCGTGTCATTTTAGGATGTCTCGAGTCAAGCATAACTTCTCTTTGGTTGCTAGGTAGCTAAATGGTCAAACCGCAATGACTGGTAGCTCACACCAAAGGACAACAGGGAAAAAGGTTGTGTCCAAAGAGAAATATCGGGGCCTGGTTACGTTGACGTTAATTTGCCATGTCATGACTCGTGTTGTACTTAAAAGTGTCTTTGGTGAAGTACAAGACGCACAAACAAATTGAATAGATCAGTCAGGCTGACCACAAATGAATTATCGATGCATGGAAAACTATTCAATCATTGTTCGAGGAAATGTCTCCAATGTTTTTGAAAATGAAAACAAAAATAGTCTTAACATGCCAAGTATTCAAGTTTTTTTTTTGTCATTTATTGACCACTGAGTCATCACTCTCTCAAAACACAAAGACTTCCTTTAACTCAATATTGACTCTTTGAGATGATCAAATTCCACAATTTTCCTTCACGCAAGTCTGTGATTTGAAGAAAAAAAATTGTTGACTGGATGTCATTGCAAAACATCTGAAATAAAAGGTTTCCCCTGTATTTCAAATCACATATTTCCAGTAACACTATTGCATAATGAGGCATGTATTTACATTTTCATAGAACGCCTGTTCAGCGTATGGCATCCAATTCCTCACATTCATTTAAAATTAACTTGAATAAATATATACATACTGTATAACTTCTTCCACCATCCATGTGACCTATAATTTTTACAACTGAACACAATGTGTGTGTGTATTTATCTATTGATCGATAGATATGTGGGGTCACATTCAAAGTAGGGCTACAAATAATTATTTCAATCATCGATTATAATTCAATTATTTTGGCGGTTAATCAATGAATTGGATTTTAAAATGTGGTTTTCATTTCCATCCCTTTATTCCAAAACAGGACATAATTTCCAACTGAAAGTGTAGAAAATGCACAAATAAATTAATTCTGAGTCAGTTACTGGTTTGGTCATGTCAGAAAATCTCCAAGGTAAAACTGTTAATCATTGTTTTCCAAAGTAAAAGCAGATATCTGCATATGTTTCATTTTGATTCAACAAAATAACCTGTCTGCTTTCATGGAGGACAGAAATACAATCTGGGAGTATTTACTGTTGACAGGCTGAAATTAGGAGGATTCAGACACATTTAAATTAAATAAGGTCTCTAAACAATTAATCGATAATCAAAAACTGTTTTCAATTGCATTGGTAATCGATTCATTGTTGAACAATGGTTTCGTCTCTGATGCAAACTCATTGCTGGCATCAGCCGAAACTCGAGATGTCGAAATTTGGTCAATTTAATGTTTTTGTTTTTTTTTTTCCAAAAACCTATTCTACTGTTCGGTTCCTACGTGTGTCTGCTAATTTTACAAATCATTGATCAGAGTTGAAAATGGTTTGCCTTCTTTGACAATGCAATGTTAACGGCGAAACAAACATGCCGTTTATTTGGTTTCCTGAGAAGTGCTGGTTTTGGATATGGGAGGACTCCACCTTGTGCCACTGTCATATTAAATGAGAGTCAGCACACACCTGCCGCCATTTATAGTCCCTCTGATTAATAACAGTGGCATACCACAGAACTGGACGGTCTTCCAGAATCGATTCAAAGACGAGAAAAAACGGGTCGGGGAGGCTCTCAGGGGGCTAAGATCAACAATGAAAGAGCTTCAGGAATTTCTTTTGAGTACATGTCACAATAATCTATTGTCTGCTTATCTGGGCTAACAACAAAACAAAAACATTCAAACCCCGGCGACATTTTTGCAAAAACACACTGAAATCTCCAAAACACAGGTGGGAAAAGTGTGTATTCTATTTATTTATTCTTCGTTTAATCGGGTAGAGCAATTGAGAACAGTTTCTCAGTCAAGATGACATGGTCCAATAAAAGTAAAGTTGACCATTTTGGTTATCATTTCCAAAGGTATGCTTGGCACATACAACACTGCTCATCGCCTTCAATGGAGCATAGTGTTGGCAGTCATCATGCTTGGCCTGTTTCTCTTCAGCTGGAACTAGGGTCTTAGTCAAGGCGGAGGGAATTATGAACAGTTCCAAATCCAGCTCAGTTCGAGCACAAACCCTGCTGAAAGTTCAATGGGAATTTTATCTTCCGGCATAGCAAGATGATACTGGTCTAATGGTCAATCTGACAAGGCACTGACCAAAGTCCTGATCATTCCTAAGTGCTGCTTCACATTCCAGAGATGCAGTGGCTTCACTGTGTCCCAAAGTAATTGAGTTTCGAATTTCATCGACCTCCGGTTCTGAGTTTGTGGTTGGTTTTTGACTTGTTTTTTGTTACTTTCCAATCCAAAGACCTTCATCCCCAAGTTGACTGCCTTATTTACTGACCGCTAACAGAAGATGTTGTGATACTGAAGCGTCTCTCCATCTTCTGCTGTGCCTCCTCCGACTCTCTCAAGGCAATGAGAAATGAGAGCGCGCTGGGGTCAGTGTGTGAAACTCCTCTTGATGGCTACACTGGGGAAGAGGCTGGATAGCTCTTGAGCTATCCTTGTGTCTATTTGGGAGCAGAAGGAAACATCCAGGAGGAGCAGCTTTGGACACGACTGGAGGAGTTTCTTCAATGAGGCAGCACTCACAAGCCGTGTTCCTGACATGTCACAACATGAATATGAAGTCAAGAAAGTTGGGATGTTTGATTATGCTCATTAAAACAAATATGCACAAGCGGTGTCGCCATAGAATTGACTCATGTCAAATGACAGTATTTCATTCACTTATCATACTACCGGTAATCAAGATTGCAATCAGTTGACACTGGATTTTTTTCTTTTCTATTTCCATTATTTCCCGTTTTAACATTTGAACAAATTAGAACTCAACCAGCACCTTGTAACAGATTGCGTTTGACCTTAGAACTTCCACAATTTGCGTTGACATTTTGGTTGTATCCACGTCCACCGTGCAGGACAAAATGCAGTGAGCTGCAATGGGTCAATCTATCGCCATCATGCTTTGGTGTTCTTATCAATAACACTGTACACACATGCCACAAATAAAAAGGCACAACTAGCGTCTAATGGACATGCATGACCACAGATAATCAGAGTGACTGTGAGTCTGACTTGAGTTCTGAGTGAGGGAGCCGTACATGAACGAGGCAAATACCTGCCTTGCAATTCGCCAGAATTACAAATTTGCATTTCTCAAACAACAAGTCCAAATTTTGATAACATTGCAGGACATAACCTGCCGCTATTTGGTCATCACAGCTACTGTGGTGATTAGTGACTGACTTGTGTGACAGTGTTGCTGCCACCGGTAATTGACATGACACACGCAATGTCTGTTGTGTAATGCATAAGGAAATCATTTACCCAGTATGTCGAGATGTTGGAGCAAGGGGCAGCTGGAGGCCAACTCTTCGATGTCCGAGTCACGGACTGTGCGATTGGCAGTGAGGAAAAGTTTGCGTAAGCGTGGTAAGCTGCGAGCGAGGTGCTGGAAACATCCAGTGCTGCTCTGCAGAGTGGGACTCCAGCCCAAGTCCAGTTCCTCTAACATTCTGAGCAGTCACAGATCAAACAATAAACGGTCAGGCAACTGAGTGGACTCCAAAATTTACAAGCCACCTCAAGTGAGGTCAGCTTTGAACTGCCGCCGGCAGTCAGAGGTGAATTTGACTGACCTGCAGCCAGAGACAAGCTCATTCAGACCACGATCTGTCAGGTTTCTGCAGCGCCACAGGTCCAGTGAACATAGTGAGCGGCAACGAGCAGCCAGCATACTGGCCACAACATCGTAGTCTTCAATCTGTACACAATCACAGTGAGTCAGGGCACATTCACCAGCATTCGTAGTGGAACTGTAAACCTCAAGCTTTGGTCATGATCTGCTCATATTTGGTATTTGGCTGAGAAGATCAATGAACTGTGTGTATTATGTGCTCTGTGGTTGGCTGGTGGCCAGTCTAAGGTTTACCCTTCTCTTGCCCAGAGTCAGCTAGGAAAGGCTCGAGCTGACCCACGACCAAAGGTAGAATACATGTCTTAGAAGTTCGATTGCATGAATGTTCAACTTATTCAAAAAAGAAACTGAATTCCTTACATTCAAAGACAAAAATGCAAACACGAAATGATGCAGTTGCTGAAGTGTGGCACAGCTGGCTGGGATGTGGCTCAGCTCAGAATGTAGTGAGATGCAAATTCATGTTAAACAATTCCAAACTATTTTACAGAGTGACTCTAATTAAGCCCGATAGTTACCCGGCCCCCAAAATGTGATGATTGAAACATCTTCACCATTATGCTTACTTTTTGTTGAGGTTTACAGCAAAAAGCTAAATTCTCCAAAGTGGATCAAAAACATGATCAAAAAGAGTCTGACATCATGTTCAAGGCATTTGCCTGGACATCCACAGTACAGCAAGTGCACAAACAACACGGCAGAGCAGTGATAAAAAGAACTGGGCGTCCTTTTGAAATTGACATTTGGAAATGGAAACAAAACTGGTCAGTGAAGCTGCCAACAAGCCAGCAGCCTTATTACAAAAACTGCAGTAATATTTGGCAATTCGATCTGGGCACTAAATGTGTTGACCATGTCTTGTCTTCCTCATACATTTGCATTGCGACTTGGAGCTCAACATGGAAGATTCATCTTCCAGAGGGAAAAAAAAAACACTTTTAAATCTATACCTTATACGTTGTTAAAACAAAGATGTAAGTCTTTTTGTCATGCCAAAAAAAAAACAAGAAAAAAATCCCTGCACCCACCACAAGAACACCACACACCACAAAGCATGCTGGTGGCAGCAAAATGCCAGCAAACAGAACACGCAGACTAATTTCACTTCTCCACAAGAACACTTAGACTGAGCCAGCAAGAAGCCACATATGAATTTCAATTTGATGAATGAATAAAACAAATCTCTCAGCCATTCAAACGTGTGTGCCATTTTAATTTTCTATCCCAGTGGACTTTGGGTAAAAAGTAAGGTACACGTGCAATCAGCCTTGTCTCACTGTCCATCCGTCTTGTCTATCAATATGTCCGTGTGTCCGCCTGTCTGACTAAAAGGAGCATTTAGATGCTTGTTTCTATAAACGTCTCATGCTATGAAAGAGGTGCTGCTTTCTGTCACGACATGGCGAATGTCCTCATTGTATAACTAATAAAGGCTTATTCTAATTTATGTTCGTGTTGATGTTGTGTTTTTTCTCACCCTGACACAGCTCCCGAGGTTCAGGTGCTTCAACTCAATGCAGAAAGTCAAGATGCTCAGAATAGCTGTTTGCTACAGAGACAGCAAGGAAGAAAGACAAGACAAGAGGA
The DNA here is from genome assembly GCA_901007745.1 of Hippocampus kuda. Taxonomy (NCBI): domain Eukaryota; kingdom Metazoa; phylum Chordata; class Actinopteri; order Syngnathiformes; family Syngnathidae; genus Hippocampus; species Hippocampus kuda. The sequence goes on from CAAKHF010000739.1 coordinate 35,796, forward strand.
ATGTAAGAACTGTATATCAACTGTACACATCCAAAAGACGGTTGTGTTTGGAGAATCCCTCCCGACATCTCTATTTCATTCAAATGCAAAAAGGGACATACTGTATCTGACTTTGCTTAAAACCTATTATGCTGACACCCATTACACGCACTTGACCTTGTTACCAAGGACACGATTAAAATGATTCAAAATAAATGCTGATATACTTTAAAGTGCAAAAGGATGACAAATTAAGGTTGACTAATCTCAGTTGAGAGTACACCAACTGTACGTGAGGAAAGGTTGAGTTTTTATGCGGACACATTTATCAGCAGTGAAACAGTGTCAGTGTACGTAGACATGCTCAACTCTGCCTCTGGCATCTTCTCTTCGCCGAGCGAGACATTTATGCATTGAGTGACAAGATCATGACAGCATGACAAAAAAAAACAAAAAACACACTGCTCATTCTGTCTGTCTTGCTGTAAACAACCAGCAGGAAACTGCATGCGTGGCTCCATCCATCCATTGCAGAAATTTAACTTGTGTCTCTCACGCCTCAGTATGAAAACATGACAAAGAACTAAAACCACTAAGACCTGACACCAGAGTCACAACTTTTTATCTTTCAGACAACCCTGAACATGAGCACTGTAGCATGTCAGAGTCCGCCTGTGATCAGAGCTCACTGGCTGCTTATTTTAAAATCAATGGTGGCGACTCTGAGACGTACCATTGAAAAAATACACATTAAAAAAAAAACGCACGTTAAGACAGTGTGTATGCATGCTGGGTTTTTTTTTTTTTAATCCTCACCAAAATATGAAAAAAAGAAAAGGCTCAGACCATAAATAGGAATTTGTGAAAAAACACATGCCCGAGTTTAATCGTTAATTGGTTGTATTTACGTGACCTCCAAAATGTTGTTGAAGTGACTATCAACTAGTCCCCATTTTGTGTTTCATGTGGATGCCAATGAGTTGAAAACAATGCTTTTGACGGACAAACAGCAATCGAACCAAATGCTATGTCTTCCAACTTTAGAGTCAAACTTAAATACTCAAGGAGCCAATTCGGCTGTCTAATACAGACACACAGACAGACAGAAAGAACAAAAAAATAAAATAAAAAGGAAAAAAAATGAAGATCATAGTGCATATGTCATCCTTTTTTTCTTTGTTTTTGTCCCTGCATGTAAAAACAAAAAGTGGGTTGCATTTATGAAATCAATTAACTGCTATAGGGAACACAAAATTGTATTTCTGCAGGTATCAAAAACATGTTGAACTCTGAAAAAAGAGGCTTGGTTGAATCTTAAGTTAAAATAAAACGGCGATATGAGTCCTAATTTAAAATGAAATAGTCACAGACAGGGCGGCACAGTGATCAACTGGTTAGCACGTCGGCCTTCTCGTGTGGAGTTTGCATGTGCCCCCCGGGTACTTCAGTTTCCTCCCACATTCCAAAAACATGCGTGAGAGGTTCATGGAACATTCTGAATTGTCCCGAGGTGTGATTGTGAGTACGAATGGTTGTTCGTCTATGTGTGCCCTGCGAGTGGCTGGCATCCAGTTCAGGGTGTCCCCGGCCTCCTGACCAAAGACAGCTGGGAGAGGCTCCAGCACGCCCGTGAGCCTCGTGAGGATAAAGCGGATCAGAAAATGGATGGATGGTCACAGACATCCACAGGAGATTGATGAAAGTGACACATGCAGCTGGGAGTTGCAAACTCCTTCTCCAGGTCATAGTATGTGTACCCTGATCACGTTCCTAACTGATTTGGGAGGCTAACGAGATAAAAACCTTTGCCTATGATCGTTACCAACTAATTAAATGGTGGCAGAAGAATTCTGTGTCAATTCTCAGTTTTCCATTTTGTATTTTTAATCTGAGCCTAAATTTAACCACGAAAAATGGGAATTTTTGTGTTGGATTAAAAAACACCACTCAGGGTTGCATGTTAAAGACAAAATATGTCATAACAAAGAGTGGTATTGCATTGCTGTGAGGTAACAACGCAACTTGCGTACAAACAACAAGGTCACTGATATATGTGAGGATGCGTGATGACCGCGCCTACCTCAATCTTGGTACGATAAAGCACTAGTCTGCGGAGACGTGTAAATTTGGAAATGTGTATGAAGGCCTGTGGGTGAAGGCGGTCGCAGGAGGCCAGGTTTAGCTCCTGTAGCCCTGGACAAGTCTGGGCAAGGACCTCCAAACAGGCCTCATTCAGGAAGTGGCAACAAGACAGCTCCACACACACCAGACTGAGCCCACACACCTTCATGAAACTGTGGGAAAAGGAGAAATAAGGATAAATGCACAGCTGCGGTATTAACAAGTACTTCATTTGAATCAAGATTAAGAATTACCACACACTACTATGGAATACCAGAGGTGGGTAAACTTGTGTGCATTCTTTCGCAACTTTTCAAGTTCTTCAAGGCCATTTCTATCCTTGAGAGCCCACGCTGAAAGTCTGACCTGCTGAAGCTAGTGAGGGTGAGAGCGCCACGGTTGCCAGTCCAAGAAAGGTTGAGCCTCTGGAGGCGTGTGCAGCGGCTCTGCAGGTGTCCCAAGGAGGTGTCACTCAGCCTGGCCCAGTAGGGCTGCAAACTCAGCTGGGTGTATTGCAGCGGGTCACAACAGTGCTGGTGTAGCATCTTACAACTCTGGGCCAGACGGCACAGGTCTGGCAAGGTCAGGTGGCTGAGTATCAGTTGAATGAGCTAAGGATGGCGACGGAAATCAGAGAAGGGGGAAAAAAAACTTCAGGAGAGAAGCCACCAAAACACATATAAATAACAGAGCAAACAAAGATGAGCACACAGTGGAAATTTGGGGGCACAAGGGAACAACACCTCACCACAAAATGCTGATTAACATTCATTGGATCTATTTTATATTCAGTACATAGCGATAATTCAAACGGAAAATGACTGTGTAGAAATTAAATTTTCTAACAATTCAGTGCTGCTCGTACCAACTCTCTTTTAAGGGGAATGAACCAGTCGACCCATCAGTTAGTTACCATCAGAACTCACTAAAAGTTGTTTTTTTTTTAAGATCAATCAATAGTGGAGCGGGTAGCAAACTCTTTGGGTCCAGGAACCCCTCACAGGGGAGACATTTTTTCCAAGTGCGTCCTCAAATCCCTAACGCTAACTCAACTACTATACTCCTAAATGGCAAAGCAATAGGAAGTTGCCTATTTTTAAGAAAATAATTGGTTGTCGTGTTATGATAAGAAATTCATGTTTTATTGACAAAAGGCAGAATTTTGACAAGAAAAAACGCTGTATTTTGATGAAAAAGTCCCATTTTAAGAAAACTGTACCGTATTTTCCGCACTAAAAGGTGCACCTAAAAGCCTTCCATTTTCTTAAAAGCTCACACTGCGCCTTAAAATCCGATGTGCCTTTTGTATGGTCATTACGGTAATATTTCGACCCCAGAATGGCTCCTTGCTCGAGACATGCTGACAACGCAGAGTTCAAATGTAAGGCGATCGGTTACGCAGTTGAACACGGAAATAGAGCAGCGGCAAGAGAGTTCAACGTTAACAAGTCAATGTTATAACTTGCTATTGGTTAAGTGAACTGTGTCGCTGCTTTATTAAATACGTTTTACTGACATCTGATCGTTCTGTTGGTGTTTCCTTGAGCATAGCTCCATCTAGTGGAGGCATTGTAGATCGCGTCTTACAATGCGGTGCGCCCAATGTATGAAAAAAAATTATAAAATAGGCCATTCATTGAAGGTGAGCCTCATAATCCAGTGTGCCTTTTAGTGTGGAAAATATGGTACTTTCCAGGATCAAGTCATAATAGTATGAGATTATAGTCAAGGTTGAACAAGGGAAGAAAGTCATTTTTAGAAAGTGAGCCTCAAAAATACGGCACGAATCTCATAATATTCTACCAATTATATGATCAAAAATGAAAAAGGGCTATATTGGAAAAACATTCACCTTTTGTCCTTGAAAAGATCGAGGAGTTTAGTATATATGGCTTTGTATATTATATGTGAAACATCTTTATATATTCATGCAGGAATGTCAGATATTTGTCACAATACCTGTCACTCACATTTTATAATGGGCCCAAAGCTGAGGTAGGCAGTACTACAGTAATTCATTTACTGTATTAAGTTTATTTCATCAGTGCGCCAGTCCCTGTATGTCAAAACTGTATGTTCAGCAGAACCTTGGTCTAACACATCAGGAACCAATCGACTCACAATATAACTCCAAACGCCCACGTGTAAAGTATTTGTCAGTTCGTTGGCTCCATAATTGGCTGCTGTTCACTGGCGCTGTGGGGCAATCAACAGTCAGCGACTGGGAGACGGATTTCCGGGTTGTGACGCTGATACACAGTAGACCAGAGCAGGCCGTCACATGCCTCCGTGGTAGCCACGTTACAGGCAATGCATGGATATACGTGGCGGCCATGTTGCCAGGGGTGACTGTGCCAGAAAAAGCAATGCATGTAAGCACGTAGCTAAAAAGGCAGAGCGTCAATAATCTGGAAACCGGGCGATTTCCCGGTGAGCCAGCCTGTGCATTAATTTCTTCCGGTCCGCAATCTGTTTTGAAATCAGACAAAATGCAACATTTGAAGGTCTTATTGCTTCTCACACAAGTGTACTACTAATGTATTAATGGAGTCTGGTAGGCCAATTTATGTAATTAGAGCACTGACGACACTACGTTTGTTAGTTAGTGTCACCAAGTCAAAATTATTTAATACCAAAAGATGCCATAACTTAATGCACCACTCGAAACAACACCGCTGTCACTATATTACACCCTGTCAGTAGGGGGAAAATATATCAATTAACGAGGCATAAAACAGTCACAATTGTTACTTGTAACTGCAACAAAGCATGTTGGGAAAGCCATGGCAACTGAAAAGTTGGCGCCAGTCTGCTGAGTAGTGTACAAAGAGCGCGAACAGGAAATTTCGTGTTAGCTGCCAAAATGTTGCTGGTTTAGCAGCATTTGATAAATATAAATATGCCTTGTTCGGTGTCAAGTGTCTTGTTATGGACACTTGCCTATTGGTGCCTTTTTGTCTTTTTTTCCATTTCCACTATTTACGTTCTCATATCTTTTCAAATCAAGACTGATCGTGATCTTTTAAGCACATTCCATTGTCATTTTTGATGAAATATCACATGAATATTGTTGGAAAGAATGGTAAGATAGTTTGGATTGATGAACAAATGAGGCTGAAATTGCACATCGACATGAAAATATGAACTATAGTGTGCCGTTCGGCGCCATGAAACTTCAGCGCTAAAAATGTCTCCCACTCTGACTCTGGTCCTATTATTAGAATTTTGTTTTATGGAGCGAGCTCTTGTTGTCTAGTATGTGTACACGTTTTTCAAAGAATATATGTTTTTCTTGTCAAGCCCTTATTTGTGGCATCCAATCATAACCAAGATGATAGAAGGAAATGCACTAACATCGCAGCTCGTGAACACAACTAACTGCACGCAATCATCGTCCCCAAGGACCAGCGAGGTAAATTTAGATAAAGTGTGAAACTTTTGAAACAGTTTCAAGCTTTTTTGATATTTAGTTACAATAACTTCCTATTGTCATGGGCATCTTTAGGCCACCAGCACAGTAAGTACTCTACGATAATTTTGAACTGTATATATTGGCAACAATTTGTTACACAACCAAGTGATTCAACAGAAGTATTCCCATAGGATTGGTTAATCTTTCTTTTGCTACATTTGCTTTTTTGTCAATATTAAAGTTTTGGAATGACTGTGTTGAGCAATTTTAACAGATAAAACAATTCATTCACTCTCGCTGTGTATAGTATCTCGCTAAAGGATGAATAACGTTTCTATCCCTTAGCTGATGATTCGGACAAGTACTGAAGTGTTGGAGGCTTCAGTGAGTCAGTTGTCAGTTTTGTTGATAAGTGGCGTAGCAATACTTTGAAGTTCTCAGGTGGCGGTGGCACGTCATCGGCCGTTTTGCTCCCATGATTGCAAAGTATTAGACAAATTCCAATTGTCTTGTGGGGAGCTCAGCTTGTTTAGTTTATTCAGGTTGTGTGCTATTGATCTTCCCTTTCTGCTCCCTTAAAACTAACAGCCACTTAAACGTCGTATTTAGCAACAGCCTTATCAAAGTCACAATTTAGTTTCAGTCATCAAAAATAATTAAATGAATAGAACGTCTTGCCTCATTAGAGTTCATAGTCATTCACCTCATAGGGTAGTTTGTCAAAGTAGCCGTTGCCTGTCCTGCTGTCTGCACTCTGTCTGAATGGACCTCCCAGATCAGAAAGGTCCTCTTCACTGTCACTCAGGTCAATGATGTCAATGACAGGCATTTTGTAGAGCGCGAGCATGGGCCTCTCTTTCACGCCACGGAGGATGACGGCATCCAGTTCAGTATAATAATCCAGAAGAGAGCTGTTGACCTCCAGGCGTAGCAGGTTGGTGGGAAAACTGATATGCTTGATGTTAGGTGAAAACTGGCGAGCCTGGGGTGCCAGCACCTTAGTGGGCTCCCCCGACCACAACACCTCCCACCTGCATGAGAGAAATTGGACAGGATGAAGGTCCAATCCATTATTTAGTCACTGTGATGGCTATGACTTGTCAGTGTTTAAAATGGTTAAGTTGATGTACTTTTCCTGCCTAAAATATCATGGCATTGTATTGCTATGTTATTTACTGTATGCGACTCCGGAGTTTGAAACAATACAAATCTTTTATCATGTACCATGTTAAAATTCTGCTGTGCAGTCGTGAAAACTCATCAAGGTTTGGTATATCTGCCTTACGTTCATCACCATAAATTGCAGTTTTAACAGTTCCATGCCTCGTGCACAAACAGCCAATGATCTCTGGTGATGTATGGTATGATTCCTCATCTAATATTACACTTCAGGGAGATCACAACACACTCCTCTATGGGCTGTGAAATATGTGCCACCAGAAATTCAATCTGAAAAATGAATCAATTGGAATCGCTACAATTGAATCTGTGTGGAAATGATTTGAATTTGTAATACAATGTGGAAAGGTATACGCAACTGAAACGCAATTCAAATTGTATAATTCGAACACTGTTTTTCAAAGTAAAGATTCAAGTTGAACAATGCAAATTCAATTGATGGAAATGAGATTCCATTTTTCAAAGCAATTTTTCAAGTTTGGCAATGCAAATTTAAATATAAATTATTCCGATTCCGTTTCTGGTGGCATATATTCCGGCCTCAGCCTCTCTGGGTGCATGGAGGTTTCACCCAAAAAGTCTACATGTGCTTTGAGGACTTTGAGAAAGCATTCGACAATGTCCTTTGGCAAGAGAGTTCTGTGAGTGGTATTCCGGCAGTATTGGGTTTTAAAGCAGCAGCCTTTACTCATGTTAATGGTACAGTTTGTTTGTTACATATTGAGCCCAAGGGAAATATTTTTGTTAATTTATTGATGTAGATTGTGACATTTAAATTGTTTTGTCCAAATATATTAAAGGGGAAGTGAAGTCAAAAATGTTCTTTACGATATAATTTTGTGTCCCCACTCGTCTAAACACTCGTCTTGATTAATTTTGCATTGGTGGAATATGAATTCACCAAAAATATCCAGCCGTTTTATTTCATCTCAGGGGGTTGACATTTTGCCTTGAATGGGCACTTTCTGGCGACTGAAGATGACATCACAGTGCCGAAAGGTGTTGGTAAGAACCGTAGTGGCTCACCTGTTTTCTGGGTTTAGTCATGTGACGTCAACAGCAAATGGCAGGGCTAAATGGCCGCACCATGAGATGGATAAAATGGGTGGATTTTTCTGCCTCAATCATATTCCACAAATGCAATATTTAGCCTAATACCAAATTTAGACTGGTGGGGGTGCATAGAACAATTATTATAAAGACATTTTTTTGACTTGACTTCCCCTTTAAGGATTGTGTTGAAAGGGCCATTTTGACTGAGATGAAGCATTTTTATTTTACACTGTCAAGAAAAAAAGAAAATCACATTTAAAAGACTAATTCTTTCAATGAAAGTTGGTAGAGTTCATACTGTACTCATTTGAGGGGAAAGAATCAATAGGAAACTGGATTTTTCTATACAACCTGATGGAATACAGCAGAGGAGCTCATCAGCAAGCTTTGCAGAAGCCTAATACCGATCCTGGTCATCTGAACCAGGTGTGATGGAGGAGGGAAACATGTAAAACAGGCTGGATAGGGTCTCTCTAGGACCGGACTTGGCCACCCCTTAAATGCTATGATCTGTTTCTTGTGTTACACTTCAAGTTAACAGTACATGGTGGACACAATCCTAACTATTTGTTAAGAGAGCTAAAAGTTGCGTGAATACATTGGTCCCTTCCGCTACAAAAAAATACAACATCAATCCAAAGTACTGGGATTATGCGATATTGGGAAAAAAATGTGATGTGTTTTGAAGGAGTTTATTAATGCGCTATTGGCATAATTGCGATATTTAGCATGGACTTGCAGAAATTACATTTTTATTTTCTAATGAATGAAGTGCATGTTTTCATGTGGCAAAATAAGCAGGCTGTATTCTTATGGAATTAAGATAAAATAAGATCAGAAAAACCTTTAATAGTCTCACAATGGAGAAATTCCCACTTCACTTCACTTAATTGTAATGGCAGAATTATTTATTCATCCATCCATTTTCTAATCCAATTATCCTCACAAGGGTCGCGGGCATTCTGGAGCCTATCCCAGCTGTCTTCGGGCAGCCAGCGGGGGAAACCCTAACTAGTTGCAGGCCAATCGCAGGGCCTGGACATGCTCATCAATTGACCACCGTCCCGCCTTATTTATTTAATATATAAATATATTTCATTTTATGTTAATAACGCTCCTAGATACTGTTCACTTATTGGAAGGTGATGGAAATTAAAGGTTGCATGTGATTGGTCAATGTCATCAGAAAAACAAACAAACATACAATTCCAAATAAAAGTATTAATTTATCAAAGCTTTTTGTGATACACATATTGTACATGCCATTGTCGCAATATTTTATGCAGCCCTACAGGGTACAGCGTCACCTTACAATTCAGTTATACCTGTAAATGAATTAGATGAGAACGAGAGTAATTGTTTCAGAAGCATTCGAGGAAGCTTTGCTTTAGTGTTAGGGTGTAAGGCATCGCAAGTCGGACTCATTAAATTACACTAAACGTGCATTTTTATCAGATATGGGAGCTTTTATGCATTTGCATTAATTTCATTACTATGAGTCTGTAACATTAATTCTAAGAATTCTTGTACACAAAGCATGCGTAAGCATGTCGACAAGTAATACAGACAACATATGCATACAGTGACAAATTGATATTGTGTCTGCTCATAATTTTCAAAACCAGATGGTTGCCTCACCTGACATCCGTGGGAGGATTTTGGGAAAAGGGGTTATGCGAGCAGGCCAGAATCTGGACAATAGCCCCAGGGTAATAAGTCTCAAGCACCTCCACAGCTGTAGGATAAACAGGCTCTTCAAATCCCAGCTCAATATAATCCTGGCTGTAGAAACTTTTAGGTGTGCGTCGGAAACGTGGTGAAGCGCTGGCACATTGTTCCCACCAAGTTCCATAAGTTCTGAACACCGCAGTCTGTGTAAAGTCTCCAGAGCTGGGGTAGACATTAGGTACACCAGCCAGGTTCCACATCGTGTAAGACATACTATTCTCACTGCCATAATGAGAGCTGAAGTCCAAAACCTCCTTGGTGTACTGCTCCACCTCCACACTGACAGGCAATATCGCCCGTTGGCCAGACTCCACTGCTCGCCGACTGGTCAGTGCCTCACCACGAGTCCCACTCCTGGAGCGTCGCCGCAGACAGATATAGTAAAACATGCTCAACAGAGTTAACATAGGGAACTCTAGGCTGTTGGAGGCAGTGGGGAAGAATGGAGACGAAGGAAGAGCCTGCACCTACTAGAAGCACAATTGCTCTAGGGTGATTCGTACAAAAGTGCAGGTTAGAGGCCTGGCCGCATGCATGACCTGTAGGTTAGAGACAAACATTCATGAGTGAGAAATACCAACACAGAATATTTCCTGACTGAATCAATTAATACACGTGTCTAAAATGGTATCTTTTATTTTATCTAATCATGTATCGACTAGAAAAGGACTCTGTCTCTATGTATAAATGCTCATCTGCTCTTTTGTGTTGTTCCAAGTGTAGGAATAGCAATGCGTATGAGACTTTCAGCTCGTGTTTAATATTGCATTAATTAATGGCTTTTGGTTGTAGCTTAGATGGGGAAAACACAAGTGTACATTTGGTGACGCTGAGTTCAATCAATAGCTGCCCCATAAAGTAAAACTGTATACTGTATTGCTAAATACGGTTAATACAACCTGAGCTAAACTAAAAGAACCTAAAACAAGATTCTGGTGATCATATATTTGCAAAAATGCTTGCTTGTTTCAGTGGAAGGTTGTTAGATAACAAACTGAGACGAACGAGCAATGCAAATGCACTAATGATAGTTTTGCTAGTGATATGTACTACAGCATTGCCGTTTGCTGTTCGATTTGGCATGCAAAGTAACCACAAGGCATCGTCATCCATAGCAGTTTTATCGACATGGTCTATGTGTAACAAACTAAAATGTAAAATAGTTATCACGTAAAAGTTATAAAAGTGTTTCGGTGCAAACTGATGTTTGCTAGTGAAGTTACAAGCATTAGGAATGATTGCGTTACCGTTTAAGTGACAAGTTTTGTTAAAACAGCTGATGTTAGTTTTAGGGTTAGCTAGCTAGCCTACAGAGTGTGGTTAGCTCACCTTTGAAAACATGGGCAATTAGCCAACAACCAGACAGAGAAGAAAACACATGGGGAAAGTACTGCTGAATGTAGACGAATGCATACATTTATTTAGGTGGGGACAGTAATTCTATTTCCATTCTCAAAATACATCAACAGCCTGACCCGTAATCGGGACGTTACCTTATGATGCCTTCCATCACGTAGGAGTTGCACACACACCAAGCGCTCATTAAAACGGCAACATATACAGTACGACGGAAAACGATACCGGGATGTGTAAAATTCACTGATACTAGATAATTTGCATATTTGATACGCATATACACTCATAAACCATATCGTATAAGGAAAGTACTTGTTCTGCACTACACAAGGGCATCGATTTAAAACATGTTGTAATACGTCATCATACGTGTAACATTAGATTAACATTCTTTACAATCAGAAACGAATTAAAGTATCACCCAAAACGGCAGGAAGCTACATAGTATCGATGACAGTAACGAGTTCGACAAAACATAAGATCAACATCCGGTCGGTGAAAGAAAAGCATTCTGGGAGTGGGAGTTCTTTTCTTTCGTTTATTTCTTTGCAGTCATTAAAATCAATATTTAAAAAAGATACAAAGATATGAATCTGGCTTGATATTAATACTGCTATTTTGGATATCTTCAAGCAAGTGAATTGAACATCAAGTAGATTTGAATGAGTAAAGGGAAAAAAGGTTATCGGCACCAAGCCCTAATTAGGACTGTTACAATAGCAATAGAAAATAGCACATACTGTAATTTTAAAAAAAAATCCAAATATTCACATTGTGCACAATGAGTATTATATATTACACTCTACATTGCATAAGATGTATGCATTAGGAAAGGCATATGGAGTAATATCAGTTCTACGTAAATGATGCAAATGGCTTTCTCTGGCAACCTGCAGGGGAAGAGCCAAAAGTCAACTACTGTACTGCTACAGTGCTCAACTAAAATGCCCCATTCACAGTACTGTCATCTAAGAAGCGATTCTCACTATTGTTTTCCCCCATCATTGTACTTTGAGTAAGGTGAAAGACGAAGGGGGATTGAAATCGACCTGGGAATTTGCTTCAAAGGTAGACAGAAGTCCACCAATTGTAACTGCAGTGTGAGTATTTTAAAATGGTACACCCAGGATCACTGTCAACATCCCTTTGTATTCAGGTAAACGTTGCACTAAAGTTACCATGCATTTATTTCAAAAAGGCAAGCTGAAACTACTGTGTGACACGGCAATAAACCACTTCGAGGATTTGTGTCCCAAAGGCAAAGTATGCAGTGTGTAAATGTCAGAAGTTTATGATCTTAATCTGTGCTCTCTGACAAAGAGCATTTTCATATAATTTGAGATGTTACTGAGGACGCTCTGCATCACTGTCGTCACTTCCTGACTAATGTCTGTCTCTTTGCTTGAAATAAGTAACTGAGCCGATGGTAAAGCAACAGTTTCTTCGCTGGCGATTGAGTCTTTTTCCTTGGTTGACTCCTGAAGCGGGTTGTCATCATGTGGCACAGAAGCCGTCTCCAAAGACAGGTCCGCAGATGGGGAAGACGGAAAGGATCCAAAAAGAACAAAGAGTGTACCGATTTCCTCAACCGTGACATCTGTGATGGTCTTTAAGAACCTTGGTTGAAAGCTGTGAATGCTCTCCACCAGGTCGTGTGCAGTGAAAGCCTGTCTCACTTTTTCATGGATAGACAGGACTAAATTGTCTCTTATGGAGTAGGAGAATTGGAGTTGGACACAGGACAGTTTCTGGGAGATGCGGTCCAACACAGCCTGTGTCACTCCGACAGCCATTTTGCTAAGGTACTTGGATGGCATGGTAAAGGGGGTGGTTGGTGGAGGCAACCAAAAGATCTGCAGGACTTTTGGAAGAATCTTTATCACCATCGCACGTGGGTTGAGTAGATCAGCATAGGTTGCCTTCTGCTGCTCCAAGTTCCCAGCAAACTGCCGAGCTTTGCGGAGGATCGTAGTGTGTCTGGAGTTTATAAATAATGAAAGCATATATTGATATACGTGTTTGATAAATATTGCATGCAGACATAATTAATATTATACTTTAGCTGATAATTACTGTGCATCAAGGCTGACTCACTTTAACTGGGAAGGGATCATCTCAGGAGAGCCAAGGAGCCTTCTGGCTTCAAATTCAATGTCTCTCATCTTCATGCTGGTGTTTATCTCAAAAACCTATCACAAGATGAAATGAGAAGCTGTGACATCACGTATAGGATTTGTGCACGTTTGGATCACCAGTATTATTAAATAAAGCCATAAACAAATAGAACAAACTCCCCACTGTACTGAAGGGCATCAGAAATTATAGAACCTTCTCCACAGAAACCTGATCTTCAGAAGACAAAAATTGTCAGCCTCAACATCTTCTAACTAGATGTAAGTGACACAATTAATGTACGTATGACTCCACAATGCTCTTTTAGCTTCATTTTTTTAGGTTATTTAACCGGGACTGCAAATGAAAGTTTGCTACAAATCTTGGAGAAGCATCTCTAATCTCAAGTTTAATGTTTTCTGAAAAATAAACTAAACTATGTGCGGCAAACAAGTGAATGCAAACTGTTGGGAGTCTTCTCTTACCAGCTTGGATTCGGCCTCAAAGCAGTCTTCCACTTCATACTCCCAAAGCCTGCAAATAAACGACAACAAAATATCGGCATCATGCCTCTTCACTGTTCTTCAAGAGAATCATCTTAGAATGAGAAGTGCCAAGTTGCTGGAAGTTGATACTAACTTTACTCGAATTGATTTTTTTGTCTCCTCTACTAGCAGGTCAGCCATTGCATCAGCAGTCACCTCAGATGGGATCAGGTTCTTCTGCTGGAGTACAAAAAGTTCTGCCAACAGTCCGATCTAAGAGAGAAAACAAGACCTAATATCTTTCTGCTTATTTTTCTTGTTTTTCTATTTTAGTGCAAACTGCTATCTCGCGGGTCTTACCTGTAGTTTATAAGAGATAGCATTCCAGCAGGTCTCCATTGATTGTTTATATGAGGGAGTGTCAAAAAACTCCTAGAACGGAAACAAGACATGATTTATTTTAGCACTTAAATAGTTTCAAATATACATCCGAACACACATACCATGAGGGGTCTGTAGATGCCGATGCTACCCTCAATAAAATCCATGTTGGCGTTGTGTCTCAATCGAGCGCAGACTAACGTTCTGTTTACCTAACGTGCGCCAAGAAATTTAAATTCCACATGGCAGTAATGCTTATAATCGCGTCACAGATTACGTTGTTCTTTGATCGTTGCTATGCAAACCATTCTGCTGACGTTAGACAGTTAAACTAAGGTGGAGGTCCTTATCAATTTGGATGTTGATTCAATCACTCTGGCCGGTTCGGGCTTCCGCCGTCGTGAAGCGTCCCAACTGTCCTCGTGACTGTCTGATGAGGAGGAAATTAACGACCACACTTAGAAACAGAATGGCTATCGGTATTTTTGATCAACTATCCTAATATTTTCTCTTATGGTTGATAATCAGCAACAAGGAGTGCACTTTTTTTTTGCCGTTAAGTATCGTGAAAGAGTTCGTTGCCTTGGATTAGCAGGCTAGCTTGAACTCAAGTAACAATGTCCACAGAACTGCCAGTTGAAGCAACAACCTTTTACAAAATTGCAATTACAAAACAAAACAAACAGTCTTCACCGAACATGTCCATTTGTATCCAGACGCGTTCTTGTTAGCCTTTTTGAATCGTTGGGGGGTTGGGTGGAAACACAGCAGTCACGAAACGTTACTGCGCTTTGTGTGGTTTCACTTTTCAAAACGTCGAAATTTACAGTGCAATTCTGCTTTATTCATAATGACCAATATACTACGAACCAACTTTGTGAGAATAAGCGCATGAGATAATCGATGGATGGATAGCAAGTTTGGACTTCTGCATCTCCGAACGGATGAACGAGAACACCTCAACTTACACTTCTGTTTATGTGATATTCCTGATTAAAGTACGGTATCGTGTTTGTCTTTTCGGTCTCTTTAAAATATTTTTTCAGTGCACATCACCTCCCTGCATCCCAGCATATGGGTATTCAACCCTAAACACATGCTATCTGAGGGAAAAAATGGATACGTTTTTATTTTCTTTTTCGTTTCGTTTGTTTATTGAACATAAAACATATACAGGCAGAATTAGACAGAAAGTAAGGTAAGTAAAATAGTAAAAAAAGAGACTCAGTCATCATTCAACACAATTATTATGTTCAAGGGAGTAGGATACCTGTGACTTCCCTGCCATTTTCACATGAATGTGTTACTGTATTCTTAATGCTTTTATATGTGGCCGGACTTGACCGAACACAAAATAATTTTTATGTGCGGGGGCTATTCCCGACTGAACACAAAAAAATGCACAGCATTACTAAGATAAAAGACTGAGATATGTCACTTGGAAGTGTGGATATGCCCCTTCTACGAGATCAAAGAAAAGTACCTTACAGACCAAAGAAAAGTATACAACAATAGACAACAGCAGGGCTTGTCGACACTTTATTTTCATATTATATATTTCATGTCCATCACAACCTTTCTTTTATTTTGAAAAATAACATGGTTTTGACAGACATGCATCAGAACACAACTTCCAGCAGCATTTAAACAGCCTCTCACATAAAAAAAGAAAGAAAAGAAAAAAGGTGTTTTCACAACATAATCCAGACTGTTAAAATGTTGTGGTTGCTTTGTTCTGCATCCTTCATTTCCTTTTGAAGAGATCAGTGTCAAGATATACATTTTTGTGAAGCGGGTTATGTTCGTCAATTATTAAGGTTCTCTGAAAAGCACTTACAACATAGAAATGTGAGATTTTCAAAGGCTGTTTTCGAAGAACACACATTCATTATTGTTTATTGACTTCTGTAAAAGTGTGTGGCGACAATTGAAAAAAAATGTCGGTCCCAGTGAGCTGACAACTACTGTTACACATGCATATTGTGGGGACAATTCAGCTGCTCATTGCTTGCGCGCACACAGAGTTGCACACCTACCAATACATTCAAAATCACCTAATATATCATGGGAACCTCAGCTTGTCTGCTTTTGCTTTGATTTGAGATACAGAGCAGCTTGTTTAGTTTAGTCTTTGGCGTAAACTAGTGCTTTTATGTTAAAACCACATGACCAACTTTTGGTCTTCCACTGCGGAGGTGAAATAATAAATACCTTGTCAAAATAAGTGATAACTTTTTTTTTCTCTCATGCATCAATGACCTGTCATAGCCACTCCACGTTTCGAATCCATCCATCCATCCATCCATTTTCTGATCCGCTTAATCCTCACAAGGGTCGCGGGGGGTGGGGGGTGCTGGAGCCTATCCCAGCCATCTTCAGGCAGTAGGCGGGGGACACCCTTAACCGATTGCCAGCCAATCGCAGGGCACACAGAGACGGACAACCATCCGCACCCACACTCACACCTAGGGACAATTTAGAGTGTTCAATCCGCCTGCGATGCATGTTTTTGGAATGTGGGAGGAAACCGGAGTACCCAGAGAAAACCCACGCAAGCCCAGGGAGAACATGCAAACTCCACACAGGGAGGCTGGAATTGAACCCGGGACTTCAGCACTGTGCGGTCAACACTCTAACCACTGTCCCACCGAGCCGCCGAATTTCAAATCAATACATGTTTTTCTTATGATCTGCATGGTTCTTTCACAGCGAATCTTAATAGTAACGTCAAACATTTTCAAGTGGACTTCTGCTGGTTCTTTCATCTTTAATGCTCACCATGCTAACATCAACTGCCAGAAGACTGCAGTTTCTCAGCTAGACATTTCATTAATGCCAAGAAACTCAAAACACAATCCTGTGGAGTCTTTCAATCGTAAAGGTGTAGAAGAAGGTCTACCTGTCCAAAAAGATTCCTGTCCTTATCCTGTTTTAACTGAGCCCACGTGGAATAACCTATTAATGTCTTGGAATTTTCCTATCCACGCATAATTTTAATTATGCGTGCCAAAAAGGGCTAAATGTAACACTGTGTTTGTTTTTGCATGTGTTGAACTAACATCCAATGCGTGATATGTACGAACTGGAAAGTGTTTCCTATTGCCATCTTTGGCAGTAAGAAAATGAAAGGATGTGAAATTGGAACTCGTGGGCATATATGGTGATTGACAGGCGGGGCTTCTGTCAGCTTCTCAATGCAGGCATCAGCGAGCAGCAGCAGTTCCACGACTGTCAACACTCTGTTCTGGTCCACTGTGCCACACACTTATGCACATGGTCGAGCACACTCTAATGCAAATGGGGGTGGACATACGCATGGAGGCATTGCACGCTCACATTCAGACACACGTGCTTTCTTTTCCTTTTTTTTTTCGATGTCACTCACAGCCATGTATCAAAGTGTTGATGTCCCTCCGCTGTGTCCCAGCAGTCAAAAGTCAGTCCAATAAACTGCTCTAATTCGTTTTATGGTGCATGGAGATCAGACGCCGGCGATCGCCAGTACACCTACAGAAGGTGCATGTGCTTCAGGCCTACTATTACTACTTTTCCTTCTACTACTTCTCCTACTCCTATTCTTTATTCTCCAAGACGCCTCTCATAGATCAGTCTTGGTACTAATATAGATTACAGGCGCAAACGCGCAGCCATCGCGGGATTATTTCGTAAAATCTGTGGTCTGCTGTGTTGGTCATCTTGAGTATGTCACACACTATAAGAGCAGAAAGCATACCGGTGCATTGCCTATTTTTTTCCTCATCATTTGTTGGTCTTTCTCACAATTTAAAAAAAAAAAAAAATCACTCAGATTTTAAAACCGGTATGGGCAGTGGTGTAGTGGGGCTTTTTTTAAGTGGGTGTACGCGATTCTGGGATGTTCTATATATATACATACAGAACATCAATCATAGGCTCCAAAACCAGTTGAACTAACGTTAAATTTAACATTTTACTTCTCCAAAATAATCACAGGCCAATGTTATTAAGCATAACTCACATTAGAACAATGATCAACAAACATTTCAATAACGCGCAGACAGCGTGATTGAAATTGAATGTGGCGTCGGGAGAAGTGGGTGGACGGCATACCCCCGCGTACCACGCCCAGTACATCCCTGGGTATGGGTGTACTATACTTAACAGGACAACGGGGTACACATAGACATAGAGTGGAAGGAAAGAGCTTGTTGGAAGAGACACATGGAGGACCATGGCCAGAAATGGGCGGGGCAACTAATAATGAGACAATGAGTGAACAGAAAATGGGAGCACCAGGAATTCATTCATTCATTCATCTTCCGAACCGCTTCATCCTCATTAGGGTCGCGGGGGGTGCTGGGGCCTATCCCAGCTGTCTTCGGGCAGTAGGCAGGGGACACCCTGAATTGGTTGCCAGCCAATCGCAGGGCACACAGAGACGAACAACCATGCACGCCCGCACTCACACCTAGGGACAATTTGGAGTGTTCAATCCGTCTGCCATGCATGTTTTTGGAATGTGGGAGGAAACCGGAGCACCAGGAGAAAACCCACGCAGGCCCGGGGAGAACATGCAAACTCCACACAGGGAGGCCGGAGCTGGAATCGAACCCGGTACCTCTGCACTGTGAAGTCGACGTGCTAACCACTGGACTACCGGGCCGCCCACCGTTGCCGGGAGTGGGATTGAATTGGGGGGGTCGGGGTGGGCTCCCCGCCCCTCCGCGGGAGCACCAGGAATGTACATCAAAATCTCAGCAGAAATAGAACTATGAAAACAAAAGGGGGAAATCAAAATCATGAATCCTTACTCTCTACACCTGAATGCAAATTTAAGTGTTATTTCAAATGAAAAATAAAATTTAAAAAAAAAACATGTTGGCTGTTGAAGAGTATTCAAGACACAATAGAGTAGTGATAACAGAACAAGAGTGTAAATGTTGAGTGTAGTCATACAAAAGTATAACATGAAGAAATATACTCACCGGAAGAGCCTAAAAATCAGCTGCTATTCATAAAAACATTAATAATTTTTGTACAATTTTCTACTTTCATCCCACTGTTATGATCAGAGGGTTCAAAATATTACATGTGGATACAGTAAATGTAGCCTTGACAAGAATCGCTGATATTTCTCATGTATTAAGTCTACAAATGCTAAAATGCGATCAATAAAAACATTT
Organism: Hippocampus kuda; assembly: GCA_901007745.1. Classification (NCBI taxonomy): domain Eukaryota; kingdom Metazoa; phylum Chordata; class Actinopteri; order Syngnathiformes; family Syngnathidae; genus Hippocampus; species Hippocampus kuda. Next base: position 54,764 of record CAAKHF010000739.1, read on the forward strand.
TATTTCCATAGGGTCGTAATGTGTTGTATTTTGTTTTGTTTTCCCTCTTGATGACCGACCAGCTTTCTAAAACCTACGGTAAACAAGTTCATTTTCATATTAGTTATGACTGACAAACTAGGCTTTATCGCAAATATAAATGATCAAATAGAGAGTCATGTTGACTGATTACATTCATCATCCGGGCCCGTGCACATGGCATCTGACTTGTGATAACAAATATGAACAATTGCGAACTTCTCCACCATTCCGCGGTTAATGACAGAATCTGCAAAAAATAATTAATGCTGCAAGAAAACACGGCCAGAGATAGCTGAGAGTAGCTGTCATGTGCTATTGTTTTGCCGTACGTGTCCTCCAACCGAACTTCACCAGCCAACAGATTAATTGGTTTCACAGAATCGGGTGTGTGGAGGAGTCATGACCTTGATCTTTCTCCCGGGGAAATCATTTTTTTTGTTTTGTTTTGTTTTGTTTTTTTACCAACCAGCTATACATGCAAATATAGGGAAGCAAACAGATACAGATTGTCTCATTTTCTTGTGTGTTTAGTGGCTGATTAGCTGCCTAATTAAATAGAATGCTCCTAAATTCAGAAGCAAACAGAGGAGACATTGACCCTCTGACTTCTAAGGTACCCCGGGGATCATCTGAACAAAGAGAATAAACGCACACGGTCGGATATAGAGAACATACATTTACTGTCGAGACTTTCCGCAAACAAGGCTCGTTAGACCTAAAGCAGAAAGCTATGTCCTGATTTCACTTTGCATTTTCCATGATGAATAAAAGTTAAATGGACAGGAAGTTCAGCACACATATGATCATAACCGTGACTTTTGTTCAGATTTGACGCACCATACCCTTAAGTGGATTGCACAACGGTTCTGAGGTTGTAGGTTTGAATCTGGGTGCCAGCTTTCCTGCGCGGAGTTAGCATGTTTTCCTCGGGCTTGCATGTATTTTCTTTGGCTTTCTTTCCAAATCCACAAAACACGCTTCTCAGGTTATATGAAGACTGCGTGTCCTTGGGTGTGAATGTGAGTGTAAATGCTTGTTTGTCAATACATGCCTTGCCGTACATGACGACCTGTTCGAGGAGTAGCTAGCCTCTCGCCCAAAAGTCCGCTTGGATAGGCTCCAGGACCGTTGCGACCCCACCAGAGTACTTTACTTAAGAAGCTATGTATTACATTCACATATACATATATGCAACGGTAATATGGTCACGCGCCGCGTCAACCCATCAGCACTGCATCGCTCAGGTGGTAACGTGGTAGCTCCCAATCTGAAAGTTGTGGGTTCCATCTTCAGCACTTATGACCATGTCATAGTGTCCTGAAGCAATATATTGGTCCCCCAATTTTTTTTTGATGTTGTGTCATCAATAGCTAAATAAGAAGACTGTTCGGGAACTTGAAATACTTTCAAGGTTGAAATGCAATACAGTATATGAGTATCAGCCCATTCACCGTTTAACTCATGTTATTTAATGTTGACAAATCTTTGTGCTAAAAGTAGAAACATATCCCACCATAGGCGCAGGCCTTTATATTGTCTACGCTTGTAAAGGGGAGGTCAACCCCCAAAATGTCCTGACAGTAATATGTTTGATGCGCCTCCACTCGTCTAAACTCTATATTTTGTTTCATATTGCAAAATCCACCCCTTTTTTTTTTAGCCATCTCAAGGGGCGGCCATTTTGCCACTTTCTGGCAATTAAAAATGAGATCACAGTTGCTCAGGGCTCAGGTAACAACCAATCACGGCTCAGCTGTTTTCTGAAGCAGACTAGTATGTAGAGGACTTTGACAATTTCATGAAGAAGTACACGCAGACTTCAGACAGGCATGTGAGTGTATATTGCGTTTGATTGAAGATTTGGATCCTTAAAAACAGAAACACTCGAAAGTAAGTACTGCCCACTAATACTGTATTGATCTTTTATTTTATAATGTGGGCAGCACGCTGCACAATTGGTTAGCACGTTGGCCTCACAGTGCAGAGGTCCACGGTTCGATCCCGGCTCAGGCCTTCCTGTGTGGAGTTTGCATGTTCTACTGTGCCTGCATGGGTTTTCTCCGGGTACTCCGGTATCCTCCCACATACCAAGAACATGCACGGCAGGTTAATGGAACACTCTAAACTGTCCCGAAGTGTGAGTATGAGCACAAATGGTTGTTTGTCTATGTATGCCCTGCGATTCGCTGGCAACCAGCTCAGGGCAGCTCAGATGGGCTCCAGCACGCCCGCGACCCTTGTAAGGATAAGCGGATTACAAAATGGATGGATGATGGATGGACATGAAGAGCAAAGTTCCAGTCAGTGATTGTACACTTGCTATGTTTTCAAAGATGAAAATATTCAATTAGATGATGAGTGCATATATGCAGCAGACAGTGGCAAGTTGCCTTATTTCCAGCCATTCCAAATCGAGATAAAGCGAAAGCTGATCTAAATGACAATGCGGTGCGTCCAATGCGGCTGCCTGTGACAGGAATGTGATGACTTGCACAGTGCAGTGACAACAAAGACGGTGTTTGAATAATGCTGCTCATCAGTTGGGGTTTCCTTTGGTGGTGCTTAATTGTCTGTGGTCACTGTGCACTGCTGCAATGGACAAACATACTCAACGTCAAGGTTGCCATCCATCATTAAACTTAACACAAAGTATTTAAACATTTTTTTCAAGACATTTCTATTTTCTTATCTCAGTGTGAATGTGAGTGTTTTGGCTCTACATGTGCTTAGCGACTGACTTCGACCAGTTCAGGGTGTAGCCCCCCTTTTTTTACCAGTTTTTTATAAGTCAGCTGTAATAGAGTCCAGCACCCCGCGTCCCTGAAAAGGATCAACGGTGTGGATGGATGACTTCTTATCTAGTGTATGATGAGATCTTACTTGCTTTACAACTTCCACAGAGATAAAAGTAATGCCAATTCTCCGGTGGTGTACTGTACACTGTGCCAAATAACAAAAAAAAAACGATGGGAGAAAGACACAAAATCAAAAGGAACTCTGAGTTCCAGAAATTTAGAAAAGAACAAGCCGACTCTCCAGTCCAAAGCTTACAGCAGAAACAAAATACAGTACTTTTCTTTTGTTTCACATCCAACAGAATGTTTCACGTGAGTTCCAGCTAAATCTTGGAAAGTCATATAATTTCAATGTCATTGTTTTGTTTTTGTTTTATTTTGAGGGAATAATTTGGAAGATATACTGTCCACATCGATATGTTCTTCTTTGGAGTTACAGGAGAAAATGAAACTAATCTCATGCCAGTTAGTCAATGACATGAGCCTTAGGAAGGGGCGAAAAGTCATGACGATTTGAAGAGCCCTTCACTGACAGGGAGCATAGAAATGAGTGCAGCATTCAAGTGGTGGGCCCCGAGTGATATTTTTTTTCATTTGGATCCAAATGCCCGAGCGGCCACAATGGCACGGGGACTTACAAAATTGAAAGAGATACAATCTAACAGCGGCGTGAAAAATATGTTTTCTAGTTTGCAGCGGTGTAAAGCTGCACTTAGAGCTCTCTATAAAATATTACCAAGAGTATGAGACAGTGCGGTTCCACTCCAATGCAAGCTGTGAACCAAAATAACAAGCAAACTGGTCGTGTGCTCATCTGCCAGTGTCTGTCAAAAGTAAGCATTCATCTTTGTACTGCATCTCATTAGATTCTACAATAATGTCAAAACTATTTTATTGTATTGAAGTGAAAAATAAAAGGGCACAAAAGGTGCACATTGTGTTGCTGTGATTAACAATGGAAAACAACTTTGTTTTGATTTTTTTTTAAAAAGCATAAAGTAAAAAAAATAAAATTGAATAATTAAATACCGTTTCTCCATATGTAGGAGGACAGTCATCGACTGCCAAAGAAAGCTCGGGCTAATAAGTGTGTGTAACATAATCAAAAAGAAAATTAGTTCATAGCTGTCATCTTCTTGATGAAGAGGCAATCAAAATCAAAGTGTGGAAGATTGTGTTTAGGAATTCAAACGGGCAATGCTTCAAAATGACAAATCCACCTGTGCAGTGCATGTTGATTGATTCCATCCATGAAACCTAATAGATTTAGCCCTCTGCGAATTTGGCTCTCATTAACCTCGCAGGGTTTTCGTCTGAGGATGCATTGGAACCATTTTATCCAGCACTCAAAGGCAATTCACTAGGTGATAAATCCTTTGGCTTATCTGGCTGCAGGTGACAGCGCAGCAGTACACTGGACAGGCGAGGCCGCAAACACACACACACACACACACACACACACACACACACACTGCCTGCACACATCCAACATGTCTTTACGGGGTCGCCATTGTGACTTGGAAAAAACCCCCAAAAAAACCCATGTGGTCCGAATGCACTGTACTGACCCAAGTGATCAACCGCAAACAAAAAATCTTCCTTGCAGCCTTCTACAGAGAAAAGAAAGATGAAGACAAAGGAGGAGAAGAAATCCGAATTCAATTATACAGTGGAAACACAGTCCTTGCCCTCCGGGAGTGATCTCAGCACCATTTAAAAGTCTGATTACTCACAAAACCAATAACATTTTGACTCTTTGGTAATGGACCAGTAGATTAGAAAATTTAGATTACATTTAACTGCCTGTAGATTCTCATTAAAACGCCACCAACTGGTTCGAAACAATAGGTAATTAAGAGTGTAATGAAGCACAGTAACGTTAGCACACGTCGGCAGTATGCTATCCTTGTGGGACCCAGTCTTACTTTGCACTTATCCTGCAGCAAAGCCATAACACTGTCTCATTTGGGCACTATGACATATCTAATTAGATTAATGAATTTCGGCGGCCTCTCCTTGCGGTTGACTGTGCTCCTTGAGGTGACAGTAAATCAACAGATTATATATTAGGGAGGCCTCCACGCTGGAGACAGACTTGCGCAGGTTGCTCCCTCGACAGAGAGGCAGCGTTCAGATGGGACGGGACGGAACGTGTGTCAGCTTCACTCCTGTCAAAAACAAATAATTGCAAGCAAACGTGCTGCAGAACTCCAGATTAGATTAAGACGAGTGAGACACACAAAATTAAACATGTCTGATTATTGCTGGGAGAGCACAGAAGCAAAAATGCCCATGACGGTAAATATCCATCCATTTTCTAATCCGTTTTATCCTCACAAGGATCGCGAGGCGTGCTGGAGCCTATCCCAGCTGTCTTCGGGCAGTAGGCGAGGGACACCCTGAACCGGTTGCCAGCCAATCGCAGGGCACACAGAGACGAACAACCATCCACGCTCACACTCACACCTAGCGACAATTTACAGTGTTCAATCATGTTTTTGAAATGTGGGAGGAAACCGGAGTACCCGGAGAAAACCCACGCAAGGCCAGGGAGAACATGCAAATTCCACACAGGGAGGCCGGAGCTGGAATTGAACCCGGTACTTCTGCACTGTGAGGTCGACGCACTAACTACTGCACCACCGGGCCGCCCGGCGGTAAATAGCTGTACGGCTACGGACAACCACAAGTTCATGGTTCCGTGTGAAGAAGCCAAACATGAATAGAACAGCGTGTTTGTTTGTGTGGTTTGTTTCTGTGAACTGTTTGAACTGGCGCGCACTCTCAAGGCAGCACACATGCTGAAGATAATGCTAACAAGAGGACACAAACAGGCTTGAAAAGAGTTTTACAGCAAAAGTGCTCATGTTGAAGGTGCCTGCGATTGGACCATTTTAAGGGAAGAATATAAAAAAGATGCACGGAACTTTGGATTTTGAACGGCCAGACCGTGCATGACATCACGTGAGAGGTTGGCAAATTGTATCAAGAACTCAGACCAGAGCAAAAGATGCTTCACTGTCAACACGTGTTGAATATTTTTTGTAAATGTTTTTGTGTGGGCCTATTGCAAGTAAAGATGGGCAAACGGTCTTCGTAACATCACGTGAGGCATCAGCATACCTCAGGAAACTTAACTAGTTCAGTGAGCACTAATAGAATAACTACGTGAGTTTTGCTTTGTCTTTTTGTGGTCACTTATTTCAAACTAACTACTACTGTATTCTCAACAAGGGGCGACAGCACGAGAAGTAAGCAGATTCACATTCAAAGCTTAACCATGCAAGTGTTATCACTTGTTTACAAAATGAAAGCAGTTTCTAGTCGTTACATGTGTCTGCTTACAGTTAAACCAGCATCACTAACAAATGGCTAACACAAGCATCAATGCTAATCATTTGGGACGATGTCAGGTAAACTTTGAGCGGTTTATTTTTATATACCCATTCATGGAATGTGCTGAAACGTGCATACGTTCAGTGTAAAAATAATCGCATATTTTAATGGAAGTGAATTTAAAGGCCTTCCTTTTGACACATCACTCTTGGCAAATATTCTCTACGAGATTCTAGTTTGGAGACTGCTGTGCATGTGTACTATTGATACTTAATTGAAACCTCACGAAAACTTTTGTCATATTGTAATCTACGAAAAGGTCACTAAAGATCTCAACTACTGTGGGCCTTTTAAGGCAAAAGAATGATCATGATCCACCCGCTTAGATATATACTTGAGTACATGACTTGAACTGTTTATTTGATTAGTTTCATCCTCTGACGAACCACGTGGTTCGATCTGTTTTATACTTGTTTAACACTGTCTCCTATAGGGCAAACCCCTAACTGCAGGAGCTTGAATCTTGGAACATGAATAGCACCTACCCTAGCACCGATTATTCAAAAAACAGAGAATGACACACTGTTGAAAACCTTTAAAGCACTATATTCCTCCGTTGAGTCGTTTTCACATTAACTGTAAAAGTCTCGTGCGGTTTAAAACTATTGCACTGAATCCGCAGACGAGTCATCATGTTGTTCCTTCTGCATACACGCCGGTTGTGAATCACAAGGGGAATGTGCCTCGAAAACACTCATAAACACCTACAACCTGGCAGAGTGTTTGTGCTGGTAAACACTTGAATGTTTGAGCTCGATTCAAACACAGAAGAGGAATGAGAAGAAAGAGAAAAGGCGAGCAGATGGCCCGTTGCAGATAGACTCGGTAAGTGCGCCGTAGGAGTGCTCTCTGAAGGACGAGCCCTCGTATTGTTGTGGCAGCGAGGGCTGCTTCTGTCACACAGCGTAGCAGGGGTCCCCAAAGAGTTGGGTCTTATGGTGTCAGTGTCCCTCCACTGCTACCGCGACCCCGCCCGGGCCCTCATCCACAAGCGCTGGCCTATTGTCACTGCTGCTTTTTAATTTCTCAAATGCAATCAAGTGTGACACAACCTGTTTACTGAGCATGTCTGCCACAAGCAAGGGGAGAAAGAGGGAGAGAAAAAAAAAACAGACACATAAGCCAGGATCTCTGCACAAAATAATCCTCTATAATGCCGCAGAGTTTAAATAGGCTTTGCCAGCGTACCACCACCCCAAACCCCCTTCTCCACCTCCCTTGGCTCTTACGAAACAGAGGAGGGGGAGATTAAGAAAAAAAAAAGTATGGGGCACATCAAAAGAAAGCTGTTATATTTCTACCTCAGTCTTGTTTGGGATTTATAATTATTGTTTTTTTTTTTTTTTAGAGCACAACAATCGGGTGTTAGGGCATAAGGAACTTGATAAGATCCTGATGAAGGCGATGGTGAGGAGTGGGGCGGGATATGAGCAGCAGTGTAAGAGATAGGGGGCCTATCGAAATATGACTGTCATGTTGATGTCAGCTTTCTCCAGTTAAAAATAACCACACTCCAGGCGTGTGCACATTTTGGGGGCAGGTGCTTGAACCCAGAAAAGGCAACGTATCGGGAAAAAAAAAGAGAAAAAAAGCCAGCAGGATATATTGTTTTCATACAGATGACAAATGACGGCCCGGCAACATTTTGTAAATTGGCCACCTCTGCAAATAAGTCATGCAACCACATTTTTTGTTTTTGCACCGCTTATGTTATCTTTGCTAGTTTGTTGAAGCCACAGTCTCTGTGCATTTGAGGATTTTGAGGGTGACTCCATGGGTAAGGGGGTGGATTAGTTTAGCTCACTCTCAGCCTCCTCACTCCCAGGATCCTCACCTGTCTCACTTTCTTGCTCCCTGTCGTCTCTCTGAAAACCCGTGTCACCCAAGTCCTCTGGCATTTTCTCTCTCTCTCTCGCTCTTTCTCTCCATGAAGCTCTCAACTTGCTTCTCCTCAGTGCGCCATCATATGCGTCTGTCTCAATGTCTGCGTCCTTGTCATTCATCTTTTATGCTGCAGAAACAGGATGTATTGTCCTTTCTTTTCTCCTCTTCATTTTGAATCACAGTAGAAAAAAACATGGAGAGGAACACCCAAACTTTCAACAACCCAGTCTATAAATAACATTATGATTTGGGTTGCTCTTGGGAACTTGTTGGGTTTTGTTTTGTTTTGTTTTGCTGTAAGATTACAAATGAGTTAAATGAGTTAAATGTGCTATTTGGACAGAAATAAAATGTCCCAGAACTGCCGTTGTCCCCCCCCCCCCATTTTTTTGTGTTTAGGAAATTATCTAATGTTTCAAGCAATTTAAATACTGTTGGTTAATTTTACAACAAACAATGTCAGGGATTGTACAAACATTCCTACCTTTCCTTGGCACTCTGAAAATGAGATCGAACCAAAGGAGGTTGAGGGAGGAGCTTGTGTGATCTATGTATCAGCTCTGGGCCCAATTCTCAGTAAATCTCAAAAAAATTCCTCCCAAATCCATTTTGATAGTGAGAGGGGTAATATTTTATGGTTTGAATAAAAATGGAATCCAGCAGAAAGAGCACATTTCTCATCCATGGCAAAAAGGCAAGTGCCGGAGCACCACATGGAGTTTATCTATGCATATGCCTGACAATATCAGTGACTCCTAAAATCAAGTGAGCCAGTAAGTTTGTAGTCGCAAGTTGATCACCTCAACTTTGGGTTAATCAGAATGAGTATCACCCCAAAATTTGCTCACTTTACAGGCCAAGTCTGAGCCTTTGGTACATTCATTGGTTTAATTCCCTGTTGGGAGCTCGACAAGGACATTGTGTTGATAAATATGTAGCGACATCATTCTCCATGAATAATGAAATAGCTCGCCTGGCTCAGTCAGTTAGCAACTGAAAGTAACACCAATGAGTATTGTTAATTAGCAAGCAATATCTCCACTGTTCACACTCTACACTAAGTGTCAAGTCAGTTGCGCTGTTGGCGTGAAATGTGCTGGGCAATTTACTGGACAAACCATTCCGAAAGGCTTCTTTGGTGGCCCAGCTAGAGACCAGATAGTCCTCACGAATATGGAATTCATGGATCTCTATTTTAATGAGGGGAGAAATCAGTCTGTCTGTCAAAATTAATTTCTTTCGGATAAAATTAGAGTCGGATGTTCAATAGAAACTTGATGGCATTCAAAAATGATGTGAACATCGATAAATAATTAGATCTATGAATAAATACATTTTTTAAAATTCTCAGAATAATTCTACTTTTTACTTTTTCGATTTCTCACAACTATTATTCTTCTGGGCGGCACAGTGATCAACTGGTTAGCGCGTCCGCCTCAAAGTACAGAGGTGCGCGGTTCGTGCTCCGGCCTTCCTGTGTGGAGTTTGCATGTTCTCCCTGTGCCTGCGTGGGTTTTCTCCGGGTACTCCGGTTTCCTCCTACATTCCAAAAACATGCATGGCAGGTTAATGGAACACTCGAAATGGCCCCTAGCTGTGATCGTGAGTGTGAATGGTATGTATGCCTGACAAATGGCTGGCAACCAGTTCAAGGCAGTTGGGATGGGCTCCATCTAGAATTTCAGGAAACATGAATTTTTCAGAATGGCTGCTCGGGCCATAGTGGATAAAATAGCACGTCAAACTGAGGAAGAGCGGTTGACTGTTAATTGTTCTTGGGCTCCCCCTAGTGGTCAGGCGTTCCGAGCAGGCTCTCTGCTTTGCCTTTGTGTACACGCATGCACGTACGCACGCACGCACGCACGCACACACACACACACACACACACACACACACACACACACACACACACACACACACGCTCTTCAAAATCGAATAGGCTAGCCAATCATCTGGAAGGTTTTTCATGCCAATGAATAAATAAAGCTGCAATTAGTTAAGAAAACAGCGCCACCTGTTGGTGTCTCACCCCTCTAAGCTCAGGCCATTAAGAAGGGCTGTGAGGAACCACCTGAGCCTGAAAATTAAAGAATTGGCCAACATCACGACTGTCTGACTGTGAATGTGTGTGTGTGCGTGTGTATGTATGTGTGTGTGTGTGTGTGTTTTGTGCAATGAAGAACAGCAAATTAATGATGGGAAA
>CAAKHF010000740.1:2348-15070 GCA_901007745.1 Hippocampus kuda
GGGGTAATGCACATTTTTCAGTCTGCAACTGCACAAAAGTGTCATGTGAATACTTAAAACTGATTTGAGTTTCTTGTTTGACATGAATTATAACCAAACCACTACTTAAACCAACAAAAATGCATGGCAATAAAATTTACCAAGAAAATGCAGTGAAATTGATTAAAAACCATTGCATTGCATCACATTTTTGCAGAGAGTTGATCATTCATTTGTGAATGTTCACTCCGTTACCTTCATGGAGAGAAGTCGGGTGAGGTAAATTTCGGGGATGGCCTTGGCTCGCTCGCCGCCCTTCTCCCTCACGCTGCCCCTTCTGTGTTTGGGCAACTCTGACTCCTCGGTGGCTTTCACCAGATGCCACAGCTTAATGCCTCCTTCCTCGCCATCATCCAGCATTGGTGTCTCTGATGGGCGGCGAGGAAAAAAAAAACGGGGTGGGGGTAGGTGGGTGGAGGTGGAAATTGTTATTATTAGCATATTAAACACTTACAATGTTATGGTACAATTCACCAAGATAAAATACATGTAAGTAAATAGCGTTTAATTTGCATTTATAACAGATTAAGCAACTACATTGATTTACCAAAAAAAAAAAAAAAAAAATTTTTTTTAACCTTATGTTTGACAGTACACTCACGTGTCAAAAGTCTAAAGGCAGTATAGGTGGACAGTTATCTGCTATTGCCTATTTAATCCCGTTACAATGTGACCTCCTGTGGTGATTCGTTATTTATTTATTTATTTATTTATTTTGCTTCATCCTGCGTGTGTTATTTGTTTGTATACTGTTTGTGTGTGAAAACAGACTCACTTTCTCCAGGCATGTAATCATGGCTGTCATGGAGGTGATTTTTCGTGCTTCTCGGGATGAGGGCGACAGTGGCTCCATCAGGGACCTGCACCATCGCAGGGAGAAAACCACACAATTTTCAGCACATAGCATAGACAAGAAGCTAAAAACAGCATCATCGTGTTTATTTATGAATCTATTTCCAGCAATTTTGCCCAGGTGTATTCAGTGGGCGCCTGTTAGGCTGATGTACATGAACACTATGTATGTGTGATTGAGACTGACCTTGTAGTGTTGCAATGTATTGAGGCGCTTCCACAAGCCCTGCACAATTGATGTCAGGTCCTCATCTGACAGGATTAAGTGACCTGCCACGCCCGAGCGCCACTCTGGGTGGAAAATAGTAATCACGTTATATTAGTCTGTTCAACAGGGATCTGGTGTAAATGAAAACAAATTGCATTTGTCACTGAGGCACTTGGGTTGTCTTTAGTAAATTTGAAAAAGCGTACATGCATCTTTGTTTATTTATGTTGTGATTTTTATTTTTTATTTTTTAAATACAGGTAAGGGTAAATAAATAATACTTCCTTTGGAGGCCATGGAAAAGATTGAGGTACTAGTACATTCAGTGAAGGACCCCTATGGTATATTGACATCTAACATTGTAGTTCAATTTATCAGGGGAAAAAAGTTCCTTTAAATTAATCAGTATTATCAAATCATGTAAAATCGAAAAGTTTAAAGGAAATATTCCATGGAATGATTTTGTGCTACAGCCTCGGCCAGTCTTCAGAGCTCAGAATGTAAAAAAAAATACAAATTCCTCATAGCGTTTGTATTTTTTTTTTATTATTATTATTTTTTTAATTGATTTGTTTTCCTTTTTTTCTGAAAACATTTAAATTGGACTTAAGGCAACCATGCTATTTGGCTAACAATGCACACAAGACTTACCAAGGTGTAAGGAGTCAGCATGTGGCCTCAGAGTGACAGATGCCCCCTTCCAAGTTTGGTCCAAAAGTTTCTCCTTGACTTGGGTGATGGTGTCACAGTCCAGGACCTTGGCGGGCACCGTCTGAGTAGACGCTCCTCCACTGGCAGCAGCAGCTGGCATGACAACATTTAATGTCTGCATTGACAAAATAGAATTTTGAGGATGAGTGAGAGAGAGAAAAAAAAGCCCTACCTTGTGCATCATGTGAAACTAAGATACAGTATTTCAAATTGTGACTATGACAAATAAACTGCAACAACACGAGATGTGCCAAATATCAAAACAGACCCATTGTCATGATATGTGGAATGAGCCTCAATGGAAGCATAGTGCAACAATTCTTAATCAGATTGAAATTCAACACTGCATAATAATTATACTTTAAGCGTGCGCTCTGACCAAGCTACGGTACTCGACATCCTCTCGCAGCAGCCGGTTATCATTCAAAGTGTACTTGGCTTTTCCTGTCACAGCATCCACGGGTCCCTTGTCCACCTGGTGCTTTATTGCCCGGAACAGCATGTAGAATGACTCCCCTGCCGATTCCTGCCCAGGAATTATTATAGGAGGTCAACAATGTCAGATCACAACAGAATTAATTCAAGACTCATTCAGCGATTGTACAGAATGGAAAGTATTTCCGACTTAGAGGGTGCCATGACTAACCATCCAGTACGTATGACAGACAATAATCTCAGGCTGTATTCCATGTACTCAAAAGTATAAGCTAACCATTTGATTTGAAGCATCTAACACAGATAACATGCTACGTACCCGCAGGAAGTTGAACAGGCAAATGGACATCCAGTTTGTCAAGAGCTTCTCAACCACAGATTCAGTTCTAGGGGAAAAAGAAAAAAAAGTACATGTCTACAAAAATAAACATAAGAATAATTATGATGATACAACACCTTATTAAGAAACAAAAAGGACAATTTGGCTGCCCTACAGACCTCCTCAGCATCAGCTTTGGGTTTTTGGCCACATACTGCTCCACCAGGTCATTAAGTAGAGTCTTCAGGATGTCTGTGAAATACTCCAATTTACCATGGAGGGCCACGGTCAGCAGAGAGGCCACATAGGCCCGATCCCTCGGGGAAAATGTCTGCTGGGCCTCTAGTGTGTGAATGAACTGCAAGAACAAGACAGAGACGTGAAAAATCCACAATATAGGAGGTGTATGTATGTATGGATGGATGTAACGACCGTATTTTCTGCATTATAAGTTGCAGCTAAAAGCATTCAATTTTCTTAAAAGCCGACAGTGCGCTTTATAATCCGATGCACCTTATATATGGATCAATATTCCGATTTCTTGGACATAGTATTTTAAATGTTCTGCAAAGCTCTTTGTTACAGCAGCAGTTGTGAAAGCACTGTATAAATAAAGCTGTATTGTATTGTATTCATTTAGTGTAGCTCCATCTAGTGGATGCATAATGCAACCTTAGCCACTATTGTAGATTCTATTCTGAATATGCTATGTGCCCAAAATATAAACAGTTATATAATAGGCCATTCATTGAAGGTGCGCCTTATACTCCAAAGCGCCTTATAGTGCGGAAAATACAGTATTACAGATATTTTGGATTTTATGGACAGTTAAGTGGTTTTGTCATTTCACTGTAGAGAGAGCACCTAATTTTGTATCGTTGCAGTAAAAAAAACAAAAACAAAAAACGTAAGTGGGGGCGGGTTGTTGTGTACATACAACAAACAAAAAAGACAAACACCAGGCTGTTGATGTCTAACCTTGGTGAGAAACAGTTTACTGTTGAGCAAATTAGACAGCTGAACGAGCCCTTGCTCCACAGTCTGCCTGCGACTTTCCGGGACGTCCAAATCTTGTCTCAGCGGTGACTCCTGGTGGCCCGGGAAGAAAATGCGCTCTGCATACGCCTTGTATTCCAGAAAAGGAATACCCGATCCCACCAAATCACTGGACATGTCCATCATCTCAGTCATCAAGTCTGATGGGAGTGAAACAAAATTTTGGGACTTATGAAACATCACCAGACTGTAAAAAAAAAAAAAAAAACATACCTGTGAACTCCTTCTTGCAGCGGTCTCGCACACTGGTCTCCAGATTCTCCAATTGGATCTGGACTTTTTTGTAGTCCCTCATGGCTTGTTTGCTCTTCTTCCTGGCAATCAACAAATATAATCACGACACAAAGAAAAGCGTGGACATCTCATGATGGAAGCTGCAATCAATATTCCACTTAATTTTTTATTTTTACCTATAAATGAGGACAATTATGAGCACAATGAGGACAACTATTGAGGCTCCCACCCCTACTCCCACTTGGGCCTCCAGGGGGAATATGGACAGGCCATTGCTGTCATACTGAACCCTACCCAAGGAGAAGTTCATGTTGCCCATTTTCACCTGGAAGACACAAGGAAAGAAAGAATGCTCAGTCTTATGACCCACTCACACAGGGCCACTTGTCCAGCGTGTCGAATGCTCAACAACAAAGTATGACAAACTCCCGAAGTCAAAATAATAAACACTTGCATTGATTCAGAATCAGCCCTTGTTTTTTCTCTAGAATATTAGGTTTTCCTAATAATGATGCTAATAATAATATATGTAATATAGGTATACGTTGTTATCTATTTACTCACTGTGAACTCAGGCAGACTATCCATAACCTCCTTTTTCTGGCTGGTGCCAACTGATGGCTGCTTGGCTGGTGGTTCACAGTACAAATGGTTGTGAGTCAGGGTCTTCACTGAGCATACGCCATCCCCGATCCGGGCCTGGACCTCATGTTTGTAGATGGCCAGGTCCAGATTCTCTCCCTGAGGGAAAATGATTGTTAAAAATATGCCTGGAAAGTCACAAAAAGACCCTCAGCTTTGTCTTACTGTAATCCGCAAAATAAACTTGAAAAAAAAAATGAAATCTTATTTTTACATGTGTGTGACCATGTTTCAAAAGGGGAAGCCTGCCGTGCTTGTACAGATACTTTAGTCGGGCATTATAATTTTGTTTATAAATGGGTTAACATATTTTTACACTTGTAATCACTGAATTTCAGATAAATAAAAGTTTCCACCATAAAGAGCAACGCTCAATTGAATAGGACATAATTAAAAACAAAGTCATAAATTACAATCATAAATGAATCATGAATGTGACTGTGGGCGAGAGGCAGGTTACACCCTGAACTTGTTGTCAGTCATTTGCGGGGCACACAAAGACAAAAAAACCCCCAAAAAAACCTCAGGTCTTGAGTGAACGACCATGAACACAGTTTGTAAATCATGTCCATCACCACACACCTCAACAGAGATGATGCTTCCAGGTTTGTGGTGGTACGGTTTGTCAGGGTCATTGCGGTTCAGCATGTATAGCTTTGGGTTGGGTTCATAGCTGAATGCTTCATTGCCCACATTGTTGAAATCAAAATGAAGACTGTCCAGCAGGAAATGAACTTTGACCCTCGCTCTCCTGGCGTCCGGTCCCACAGCCGGCGTCGGGCACAAGATGAGGGAGGAGCTGTTCACTATACAACGAGACTCATACTGGAGTTGGGGTTGGACAGAAGGAAGAAAGAATACAATAAATATTTATTTATTTGTAGAAAAGAAAAGGTGGATTTTTGCCACTTTGCAGACCTGCTTGACATGGCAAAGTGCGCCCTGAGAGCAGTCAGCCTCCGGGATGATCCTCCGCCGTCGCTTGAGTGGCATCTGCTTATCTCGTCCTCTCAGCCGACTGATGCTCCGCCTCCTCCTGGGAGGAAGAAAATCTGGCGGGCTGAGGGTGACTCGAATTTTGGGGTCTTGAACCACATCCAGGTTTTGACCTGACACGCTGATGATCCTGCCTCCGCTGCCAGGGAAAAAAAAACAAAAGCTTGACAGATGAATTTATGTAGGCTGTCATCCAAGTGACATTTTACCCAAATTAGGCACGGTTTGACATCGATTGCATATAATCCAGCCAATTTCCCAAACTGGTTCTTTTGATGTAAATGTATTAAAAATGGATTTATAATGGCTGACATCACTGCATTGAAATTTAAAAAATCTTCAATGTCAAAGTTGACCGAAATCAATGTTGATAAAATCGTATCATTGTCCTTGGGTATGATGACAAGGTTTAACAAAAATAATAATGACACAAAGATTATTATTACTTAATATTGAATCAATTTTCCAGTGAATAATGCAAAAATGAAAACTATTTTTTCAAAATGTTACAGCAAAACATTTGACCATGGCAATAAATTCAGTGTAAATTATTCAATTTCGTACTGTACATAATTGACTTCATAAAATGCTTCGTGCACCACTTGCATTAAAAAAAAACAAAACAACAACAACAACAACATTCTAAACAATTCTAAATGTTTTTTTTGATGAAGTGAAATGCACCTGAGAAAGCTTTTGGATGGTGCAGCCCACGAAATGTTGGGGTTGGACATGTAGTGATACCCAATGCCCAGTAGGTGGCGGTCAGCCCCTCCAAAGCGCACCATGATGCTATGTTCGCCAGTTCTGTTACTGGCTCTGGTCAGACAGCAGATCTGATCCTCCTCGATGCTTGTCCTGAACAAAGACATTTCAACAACCACCCTCTCAAACAAAAAAAACGTTTCAAGATATCAAAAATAGGGAAAAAAAAGTAGTACATCGATAATGACGGTCTGACACTTACACCATACATGGTATTCCTCCAATGAGAACGCTGACGTCACTTGGGTGGCCCGTCTTTAGGCGACGACCTTTGATGGTGACAGACGAGCCTCCTGCTTTAGGCCCTCTCTGGGGGGAGAGACCGCTCAGTATGGGATCCTAGCATTGAGAAAGAGAAATACAGCATGAGAAGAATGCCTGGCGAGAATAAAAACATATGTTTCCATAATACACTAACATCCAGCCGTGAGGGTGATTTACTGTCAAGATAAAAGAGGGCTCTGGGAAACACCGCAGGGTTGTTTCACAGCTCGAAGCCATTCATGTGCTTATCACTTTGTGCTAATTAATTAGAGGCTGGCATCCAAGGAGATGAGTTGCTTGATTGAAAAGCAGCTTGTTCATGTGGCGTGAGTCTAAGTGACACCTTGTTTAAAAACATACCACCAAAACAAATATATTGAAGTAGTAACGCAAACACACTGTTGAAAAAATACATAAATTTCAAGCTTCTTTTCACAAAAACGGTATTTACCTGAAAGCTGAAGGTCTGAACAGACACTCCGAGTCCTCCCCCGCTTACTTTGACGGAGGCCTGTCCACTCTTCTCTCTCCGGCTGCTTGTAGTCTCGCACACGATCCTAAATGACACAGGTGTAGTCAGCAAAGGCGCCTATGCCAATTCATGATTTGACTTCCATTATTGACCTTGAGGAGATTTCATATCGGCTATTGATGACACTGCAGGGAACCTCAGCAAGCGTAACAGAGTTCAGGATGTCTTCGGCCCTCTGTCCAAGATTGGAGCCTGAAATCGTCACCAAGGTTCCTCCCTCGACAGGGCCAGAGACGGGATCCAACTGAAACACGAGACAAAAGCTTTCTGATTGACACAAGATCACATTTCTAACACACACAGACACACCGGCCTCCTCTTTATAACATAATATAATCATAGCTCAGCGGTATCGAGGTCGGTATCTGCAGGAAAGAACTTAGCTTGATGATCCTAGGTGAACGCTCAAGTTGATGGATGACTGTTTCCTGTTTTTGTGTTTTAATGTTGATCGTCTCTCAGTGGGTTGGCATCAAATATAAGGTGTCACCCACCCCCCAAAAAGTATTAACTCACACTTTGACTCGCCACTTTTCCGGTATTTCATTTCCATGTAGGTGTTTACCAACGTGACAAAGATTTTTAAAAAAAGTTATGTCAAACAACATGACATTTAAGATGATTGAATGGTACACAAGAAAAAACAGTCTGAACAATAAAAAAATGACACATGGGTAATGGGCAGTAAAATAATGCCTGCATTTGTGGACACCCATTCCACAGCAGCAAACTTAGAGCTACTTCATGGGTACATAAAGGGTTTACTAGTAAAATATTGTCATTCAGTATGCAACTTTGGGATGGAAACAATTCAGCAGCAACACCTTCTGCAACCGAACACGTGTTTATATGCATGATTATCATTGTTGACGGTTGTATTCATTTTTCTTTCAACTGACTCAAAATGTCCAAAGAGGATAAACTCCAACCCTTACGAAATGAATGACAGGCGCAGGACAGGTGTTTTTGACGTCGTCGGCGCAGGACTCATGGTAGACGCAGTGGGAGCCAGCGGGGCTCCCGCACCAAACGCAACCGTATTTGGGGTCGGCGGTGCGACATCGACTGCAGTCGGATCTCCCCACGGAGCAGTTGTAAAGAGTCACTGAGGCAGGGGAGAGAAAGGGAGGTCAGCGAGGAAAAATAGGTCATTGTTATGTTAATATACAGGACATTCTGCGTGGAGGGTTGCCAACGTGCTGTGGCACATCAAGAATTAGCCCCCACCGAAAAGGTCATCGGCGCTGTCAATGACAAAGTTATCTTTCCTTCTCACGTTGAACATGGCCGGGTATTCCTCCATCAAAGCGGAATACGCAAACTGAAAAAGAAGCAGTCCAAAAAGATTGCTCGTTATTAGGCGTTATCTGTCTGGTTAAGATCGTGAATAGCTACATTTTATACGGTACATTGCTAAGTGCAGTTTATTGGTTTTTGAAAACAAAATGTCTGTCTTATTGATGTTTGAATGAATCCTCTTTTATGCTCTGCTGAGACTGTTTAAACATCAGCATCCTAACAATTACCAAATTCTACTTAAAGCTAAATTGGATCTTTACAAATGGAGCTTGATAAGCCAAAAAAAAAAAGACAAGAGCCAATTCATCAACATATCCATGCGAAATGTAGGTTTCAAGTATGTTCTGTACATAGCAAACAAAAAGAGGTTCAAAGAAATTATCAACATGATTGCCTTTGGAGGGAAAAAAAATCTGACCTGATGTGGTTTGCAGGTTATCAAAAAGATGGAAGGCTGTTTGGCATCCGGTTCCACAGATGCTTCGACCACCACTGACCGATTCTCAATGTCCAGCACGCACTCGTAGTCCAGATTTTCATCCTAAACGTAAACAAAGCTTTTTAAGAAACACTTTTCTCAAAATTTGGAGAGGGTCATATAAATGAAAAACAGCTGTACTTATACTATATCCTATAAAAATATACGAAAAAGAACCATCCATTTTCTGATCCGCTTATCCTCACCAGGATCGCGGGGGGTGCTGGAGCCTATCCCAGCTGTCTTCAGGCAGTAGGCGGGGGTCAACCGGAACCGGTTGCCAGCCAATTGCAGGGCACACAGAGACAAACAACCATTCGCGCTCACACTCACACCTAGGGACAATTTGGAGTGTTCAATCAGCCTGCCATGCAATGTTTTTGGAATGTGGGAGGAAACCGGAATACCCGGAGAAAACCCACGCAGGCCTGGGGAGAAAATGCAAACTCCACACAGGGAGGCAGGAGCTGAAATTGAACCCGGTACCTGTGCACTGTGAGGTCGACGCGCTAACCACTGGACCACCGGGTCGCCCCTAAAAAGAACCGCCTTTTGCAAAACAATCAAATAGCTGTCAGGTTACACCATACCTGAAACAGGTTGAGGTGTTGTCCCACCACTGTGATCTTCCTTTCGACATTGACAGGAAGGAAGGAGGAATCCTGAATTTTCTCCACGCAAGGACAGTCCTGGAAAAATGAAACACATGCACTGGTTTGAATTGACTGAAAGAAAATCCCCAACTCCTTGCCGAGAAAATTACATAACAAACATTATTTAAAAAACTAAATCAAAACAACTAAAAACGTTTTGTTCATAAAAAAATAAATACATTTAATACATATACAGGTTGTTTGAATACTTCTTATCATGAGCCATTTTAAGTCAATGAGATGATGATACTGAAATGGGAGTTTTGACTGGAAACTGGCTGAAAAGGTCAGTTTCCAGTTTACCTGAAATGCAGTTTGCATGTGAACGTAAAGCTAAAATGCACTACTCATAAAAAGATTGAGTTACTTGCCTTTGAGGTGACATTTCAGGATCAGTCTAAAATGTCCTATAAACTTTCCAGGTGAACTTAATTTGATCTTTTGTAAACTTTTGAATGATATTTCAGTACTTTTTTCACAACTTGCTCATCTCTATCAAGGAGCCACAAAATTGATCGAGGCTCTAAAAGGATGTTCTCACTGAAGTGGCCAATGAATTTAAGAGTGTCACAGTGTCGGAGAGACCAGTGGATTCACAGAAAGCCAAAGAAGTAGACTTCCTTAAAACAGACACACAAAAAAAAGCTAGAAGTAATTGGAGGACTGTAAGTTGCGTAAAACGCACTGGAACAATTGAACAGTTGGACACGTGAATTCAAAAGTTTAGAGGCCACATTACGTTCACCCGCAAAGGTTATTACAGTGCATTTCACTGAAAGCAGAAATATCCCCAACGTTTTGTGAGTACTGTAGAATAAAAGTATTTGCATTGCTAAACACCCAGGTTTCTGTGAACATCAACCCTCAGTAAATAGAGAAATAATACGCATAAGCAACACTCGATAGGTGTACGTCGACTAAGTTATTTGTGTTTATTTTATTGTCTAATAGGACAAATTGTTTTTCAAAAATGAGTGGTTTACCGGGCATAAGTTCTACTCGTATGCCCATATGAGCTACAGCAGGGTTGTCCAACTCTGGTCCCTGTCCGGCATTTTTTTGACAACTTCTTCCAACACACCTGATTTAAACTGAGGGGTGAACAATTGTGACTGTCGGCGGAGGTAGCGAAATGCATGTTCATGTCAGAGTTAATCAGGGTTCGTTCAAGGTCGCAGATGTTCTCAAAACATTCGCCTAACGTTCACCAGACAACAGTTTTAGTGTCCTTTTTTTTTTCCTTCTCAGAAGGAAATTTTGAACATGTTCAGGGTTTCCTTGCAACCAGAAAAGCACAGGTGAACGTTTGGCTACCATGTGCGCCTCTTGAACGAACCCTGACAGGAACGCAACATTCGGTGTTCAGTGTCGTCGGGGCTTGGGAGTTGGACACCCCTGAGCTACCGCTTCTGAACTCACCATTAAGTAAGAAAGAGAGGAATCTGCCTGGTAATTTTCATCAGAGTTGGGCTGAAACATCATGTCAGGGGATTGTGTAAAGGCGAAGTTGTCATTTGCACCTGTCCAAAAAAACGGGACTTTGTCCCCATCTCCGCCAGCTTCAGGCCTCCCCCACGCCCATGGAGAAGTGTCACTCTTATCCGAGCTCACGACTGCAATTTCCTCAGTCAAGTCACTGCCAGCAAGGTCTGACAAAGTAGCAACTTCACCGGATGTGGTTGAGCTTAGACCAGAGGAAGAGCCTGCTGGCTCACCGGAGGGTTCAACAAGGCCCACTTCGGAGTCTATCGGCATAATTGTACTGCTCGGTAATGTTGTGTGAGAATCGTTGCCGGCATTCTCTCCAGTTTCTACCACCCAATCAATACGCTCGTCCTCTGATAAATGTCTCGTTGTGGCCACATTTCCATCAGACGTTGTGAGCATGTCAAAGATAAAGCTGTCTGTGATGCCGGCTTCTGAGTGCAGACTGGTGGTCTGGCTGAAGGTCCCAATGAAGCGGGGTGTGGGGTCCGTGGCACGGCGCGATGTGGACTCGCTGTTAAGAGTGGAAGGGGGTGTCGCTGTGGTGGCAGCTGGAGTGGTCGTGGCAGGTGTCGCGGTGGGTGGCAGCTGCGTCGCTGTCACTGTTGTTGTTGTTGTTGTTGTCGTAGCGGTCGTCACAGTTAAAGTGGTCTTTTTTCTGGTGGGTGGTGGAATGGTGGATGTCGGCGGTTTGTACTTGTGGATGGAGAAGCGCAAACGAACAAGCAGGAAAGGGCAAGAAAAAAAAAGACAAGGGAGGACAAAATTAGGATAAACAAAAAGACTGAAGAATCCAAAATAATAACAAAACAAAAGTGGAAATGGAAAATGTACACAAGCGCAGCAAATCGGGCGAGGCACACAAACATACGTGTGTGGCACGATGCAAGTCGGTGAGACTTTGACAGAGCCTTGCCATAAATGTTGACTCACATTTTGATTGTAGATGGTGACGCCTCGGCTGCAGGTGTGTCTGTGTGTGCAGACATGCTCATGGATACACCAGTTACACCCCCAGCGACTGCTAACACAACCTTGGCATCTGGTAAAAAAAGCAAACAAAAAATAAAATCCAAAGAAATCATTCATAATTACTTAAAAAATATCCTCAGTACATCCCATCCATCCGTTTTCTAATCCGCTTATCCTCACAAGGGTCGCAGGCATGCTGGGGCCCATCCCAGCCATCATTGGGCAGCAGGCAGGGGACACCCTGAACTGATTGCCAGCCAATTGCAGGGCACACAGAGACGAACATACTCACAGTCACACCTGGGGACAATTTAGAGCAGGGGTCTCCAACGTGGTGCCCGCGGGCACCAGGTAGCCCGTGAGGACCACACCAGTAGCCCGCCAGTGCGAGGATTGTGAATTGCTAGTCGAAATTATGATTTAAAAATGCAAACACGGGCAGTATTATAGATTCTATAGCTACCTATTTAGCCATCTAGCTAGCTAGCTGTAGTATCTATCTATTTATATCTAATATTCTAATATTATTAAATGTAATTTGTACAAATGTTATTTCAGACGTGTATCAATTTGGTAGCCCTTCACACAATCAGGACACATGAAGTAGCTCTCACTCTCAAAAAGGTTGGTGACCCCTGATTTAGAGTGTTCAATTCACCTGACATGCGTGTTTTTGGAATGTGGGGGGGGAACCGGAGTACCCGGAGAAAACCCACACAAGCCCGGGGAGAACATGCAAACTCCACACAGGAAGGCAAGAGCCGGAATCGAACCCTGCACCT
>CAAKHF010000742.1:5556-16550 GCA_901007745.1 Hippocampus kuda
TTCGGGACATACCCCCCCCCCCCCCCTCAAAATGTCAGATCGCTCAGGTGAAGGAATCTATCTATCTATCTATCTATCTATCTATCTATCTATCTATCTATCTATCTATCTATCTATCTATCTATCTATCTATCTATCTATCTATCTATCTATCTATCTATCTATCTATCTGTTTGTTAATCATGCACCCAATGCAAAATTATAAGGTTAAATAAGTCACAATCAAGTCATAAAATCAAAGGTTTTTGGAGAAAGCTCACACCTGCTTAAGATTGGCGTAGATCTGTTTGTCAGTGTGTTCAACATGAGTGATCACAGCTTGGAGAGCTGTTGCACCAAGTGGATCATGGCTCCAACACGAGTCATGTCAACTGAAACATAGGAGAGGATTCTTAAAGAAGGCAAATCATCACGCAAGGTTGATGAAGCAGTTGGTTGTTGGCTGTGTCTAAAATCTGGACCAAGTACAAACAACATGGGAAGGTTGTTAAAGGCAAGCATACTAGTAGACCAAAGACATGAAAGCGTCAAGCCAGCAAAATGTCTTGAAAACAGAAAATGCACAGCAAAACAAATGAAGAACAAATGGGAGGACACTGGATGCAATAGCCATGACTCAACTGTAAGACAACGCTTAAAGGCAATGAGATTTACATTCGGAAACGCTAAACCAAAGCCAACCTGAACAGTGCAACTCAAAAATAAATAAATACAACACGGTTACAAAGGGTTTAGGAAAAGTAACCGTGGAATGTGGATTGCGTCACATCTTCACTAATTGTGCACGTTTTGGACACTTTTCTTATCCCATCAATTGAAAGGAATGATGAAATCATTTTTCTAGTTGGGAATGCATTTCGCCATAGAGCAAAAACAGTGAAAAGATCCCTTGAAGAAAGACACGCTAGTTCAACGTCAGTGTCAGAGAAGAAACCTGATCTCGACCCTATTGAAATTCTTTGGTAGAAGTTGAAGAAAATGGTCCATGACATGGCTCCAAACTGCAAAGCTGATGTGACAAAAGCAATCAGAGCAAGGTAGAGCCAGATTGAAGAAGAGTACTGTTGATCACTCATTAAGTCCATGCCTCTGACACTACCAGCTGGTATAAAAGCCAGAGGTGGTGCAACAAAGTACTTGTGGTGTGCTGAAGTGTTCTTCAGTTGTTGTTTTCTCATGATTCCACAACTTTTAGGGAATAATTCCCTTCTGACTGGTCCAAACAAGTATTTTCCTTGAATACTTGAATACGTTTCTTGAAGCTAGAAAATTGCCAAATGACTGGAATGACTTCTTTTCCCTTCCAAAACTAAACAACTGACTTGTGATTCCATAATTTACGCCAGGGGTAATAGAGCAAAGAGTAGCAGGCAAATACTGCTCGAGCAGGATCTGCCACACTGATAGACACTAACTCATCAAGACTAACTTGTTTAATGTCTGCCAAAGGTTTGCATATGTTTGCACATTATTGTTCATTTTTCATCTTTTATTTTTCACTTTGAAAGATTTCCTTTTTTAAATTGAGTTGTTGAAGTTTCCCTGTATGAAAATACTGCAACTACATAACGCGAGATTGTTGTTGTCCATCTTTTCTGACTGTGGTGTGACGCATCAATTCTTCAAGGTGACGTCAAGTGAATGTGGCACGTTTTATCTAATTCCCCACACCATTCGAAAAGAAAAAAAAACACATTTCTCTGTTTCGCCATCGTAAAAATAAAACTCCCGATTCATTGTTTCTCATTAACTGCTAGTTATTTGCGATCATCGCTTCCCCTCTGCTCCGTGCATTATTTTTGAGTCCCGATCCCCAACACACATACACACAAACGGATGCGGGCGCACACGCGTGCACACACACAGATTTATTAGACATGCTTTGGCTAACCGGAGGCTGGGAGAGCTCCTCCTCGCTGAATTACAGAAATCATCTCCCATTAAGCATTTTAATGGGGAGACGAAATTCAAGGACTCCCTCAATGTTATGATTATCACTTCAAAGACAAGCTGTTGACACTCTGCAAAGTGGTAACCATGTCATGAATGAATCATGAGCATTTCTCTGTGGTCAGGGGGCTCTTCCTCCTCCCGGCGGTGCGGTGTCCTCTGCAGTGACAGGTGGGCCCATGGATGGAAGGACATTGTTTTCCAGCCAGGGATGAAGCGAGAGGGACTTTTGTTTGTTGTCGGGGTGCCTTGATTGCGCGTTGTCATGCCGGTATAAACGTCATGTTAATCGGCTTTAATGCCGACAGGCGAATGTCAGTGAATCGCTTTTGAGTCCGCCATGATGTCACGCTCACCATCAGAGTGCACATAGTGGACGTTCATATACACGCTCAAATGAAGCATAAATTATATTCATCTTGATTAGCTATTACCATTTTTTTTTTAATTTCTCACAAGTACCCAATGTTTCCAACATAGATACATTTGGGAGCCATGACAACAGAAGTCATAAAAATGAACCCAACCAACCATGTTAGAAAGGAACATTTAGGGCCACAAATTAAAGGGAAAAAAGAATAGTCTGTCAAGAAATGTTAATGTTGTGAAGAAATATGAATTAAAAATTAATGGAAAATTTGCCAGTTTTGTAATTGTTGTATTTATCTGAGAAAAAGTCAGAAAATGTATTACAGGCAAGTTGAGTGTTGAGAGTAAACGGTACATTTATAATAATATCAGAAAAACATTTTTCAATCTTAAATGTTTTCTTCCACTAAAACACAAACGGGTCGAAACATTTTAAGGTAAAGTAATATTCCTTCCTATAAGTCAATTAATATATGTGTGTGTGTGTGTGTTTTGCAGGAATAAAGTTGTACAAAGTCACAAAATAAAGTAATAAGTCACAAGAACAAAAATATTTGTCATCAGACGCGATACGGGTCAATCTATCCTCTATGGTGGTTCGGCGGGTGGTGACGTGGCACCGAGTCTTGAACACCTCCCGCCCCTCATTTTTTTCCCCCCACGAGTACTCCCCACGCAAGCTGGCGGGCGGGCCGTTGAGGTTTTGGATGACAGCTGTGATCTTTGGCCAAGTGGCGTATCCACCAGCCTGGTCAGACTGGTTCTTCTTGTTCCCCAGCCAACTGGCCTCCTTCCCCTTCCGAGCTGGGGACAGCGCTCCTCCTCGTTTCGTATGCCTGATACTTCTCGAGGCCCAGAGTGGATGCCAGCCGTCCCTGGGCGCCCTCTGAAGCCTCACCAGAGAGGAGGATTAAACAGATTTAGCTTTCTTTTTTTTTCCTTTTTTTTTTTTTTTTTTTGCACAGCATAATCACCTATAATCTCAAATTCTAGGCCTCTTGATAATGAACCGGCGGCTGTTTGGGCCATTTGGAACAGCTCCCTCAGGTCACCTACTTAAACCATGAAATGGACCTGTCAGAACAGCAGAGCAAAGTCTCAGTGAGGAAATGGAGTTAAGGTGGCCAGCGGGGGGCTTGTAAAGTCGACTTCACGGCTTGCCCAACGCTGATGACGGTTTGGCCGGCGACCACTCGGCTATTGATCCCAGCTAAGATGGAAAACCTCAGGAAGTTAAGCTCTCATCCGACATGTAACGGGGAGGATGAAACAGCAGACGAGGACATGTGCTCTCTCTAATCTTTGAAAAACTAAGAAGTGGAGCAGCATTTTAATTTACTGGGCTAAGGCAGAAATGAAGGAGGGGGGCTGAGTGTTGCTATTAAAAAAAAAAAAAAAAAAGGAAAGTGTTCTGTCAGTCTTTTTTTTTTTAACCTTCACCATTAGTCAAAGAAGTGTGAGTACTTTGGGCCTATTCTGGTGTCTAGCATGTATCCGGAACGATAGAAATGGAAAAAAAAAGGAATTCTCTTTTTCCAAGGTACGTAATCAACTTTGCTTTGTTGGTTTTTTTTTTTTGTGCATTTGCCAGGGTACGAAGGAAAGTGAGGCTGACAAAGTGAGCATGTAACTATGGCGATGTTTGTCACTGGGAGAGAGAATTCATTGCACCAACCCAAAACATTAACTCGGGTCCGGAACAAGTTTCCCTCATTGTTTAAAGCGGTGTTCCCCAACCACCTGGCTACAGAACGGTACCGAGCAACGGGTCACTTTGGACCAGGCCGTGGCAAGCCTGGTCCAGATGAAAAAAAAATCCAAACAGTACTTATTTTGAAAAGTGTACCGGATTCTCTCTGTAGCACCCATCTATGAATGACTCTTGTGTCATGTGTCCAGTTGTCTTGGTCACGTAATGCAAATACTAAACCCACAAGCTCGTAAAATGAGTAAAATAAGCAGACATATTCGGAAAGTTTCTTTCCAAAGGAGAAAAGGCCGGGTGAGGATTCAACATCAGGGCCTATGCACAAGAACATGAGAGGTGCATTTCACAAACAATGTTAGAAGACCTTGAAAGATGGATTTACAAACGAAACCCACTCTGCACAATATGCGGCAAGCGGCTCTCCAAGTGACTCAATGAAGCTTTCAAAAGTGACTCATTATGACCTTGAGAGCATCGTACTTGGTGGCTTACCACACTGCTAAGGCTAAAAAGCCATTCAAAATTGCAGAATAAATAACAGTGGATTAGCCTGTATTGTTCTAGCATTGCTACCCCCCCACCCCGCCACCCCGCACCACCCCCAAACCCCCACTCGCCCGCGCTACAAACATAAATAAATTAATAAACAAATACAATGGCAGATAAAATATGGCCTCAGAAATAGACGCTGTATTAGTATTAAGGAAATCGGTAAAAGAAAGCAAACGAAAACCAAGAGATTCACTCAATACAAAATGTAAAGCAGAGATAAGGGAAAAAAATGCAGTTGTAGATGTGTGTTCAAGTGTAGGTGACTCTGTGTTGGGCACTTTCGCCATAATACATCAGATGTGAGAGAAAGTTTTTTTTTCAAAGAAAATTTGATACTCTTTGCAGTGCAAACTGTAAAGGTATGTGGAGTGGAACCTCAAGTTACAAACTTAATTGGTTCCATGAGCACTTGAATCTTCTGAAGTCGAGTTAATAGGGCTGTTCACACGGCACACATTTGCTCCGGCGCTGCACCGATATATTTTGTTGCGATATATTTTACACAGGACCAAATTTTGTGGAGCGTTCACACGTGCAAAGCCACTGAGCGTGACAGCACCGGCACAGCGTCGGTGCAGCCCCACTTGCGTTCACACGGCAGTTTCTGTAGCGGAGCAAAACGACAGAAAACAAATGAGCTGTCGTGTTGGTTCTTTTTCAAACGTCAACTCAAGCAACTACAGTACAGGCACGTCCTACTCCTTCTCGGTCTCCGTGCCTTCTGCTCGAGAGTGACCGCCCCCTGATAACGTAAATCAACGATGACTTCAATGACACTCAGAAAAGCAAAAATGTAATGCGCCAAACAGAAAAATCAAGAGAGGAAATCACGAAATAAATTCTATGAGGCACGGGGGGGTTGTCAACACACAACAAAGGAACAAACTACACAAACAACTCCGATACAGTCCAGTCTCCAACAAAAGGAAAGATGACGTTTGGGGATAATTCCCCTCTCCCCGTTATAGTTGAGATGGTATAACCCAAGAGGTGCTTGCTACAATGTTACCAGACAAGTCTTGGGTCGTTATTTAACAAATGACGGAAGTCCGACAGAGCACGAAAGCAACGCATTCTCGCCGTACGTAATGAACTCTTCACGAGCATTTGCTCTGGAGCAAATTTAACCCAGTTGCGTTCACACGTGCACATTTGTTCTGGCGTAGCGTCGCAAACGAGCATTTGCTCCGGAGCAATTTCTTAAACCACCTCCCTGAGGTGGATCAAATTTGGTCCGGTATAAGCTCTATTGCGGCGCTACGCCGGAGCAAATGTGCACGTGTGAACGCTCGACTGGCGTAGCGCCGGTGCAGTGCCGGACCAAATGTGCACGTGTGAACACCCCTAATGTTTCCCATTGAAATGAATAGAAATGCAGTTCAATCTTTTTCAGCCCCAGAACTAAGTTGTACCTAATTATTTTTAAAACCAGTATCTGGTTAAATATAATGCAATATAGACAAAGTGAAACACTATTTTAAAGAAATAAAACAACTATTGTACATTAATTTTAAAATAGGAGGGGAAAAGGGCAGGAGGATCAGTTACTCTTTTTAAAAAAAAAAAAACAGTCTTCCATGATTCTTTTGTAATCCATTGGTTGATTTTGGCACACTGATCAAGGGAAACTCTCCTTTTTCTGTTTATTTATTTTATTTTTTAAAGAGGGATGTCACATTAATTCATTCATTCATTTTCCAAACCGCTGTATCCTCACATGAAAGATTAATTCCCTATAAATGTCATTTGATTATTAAAAGAAAAAAATGTATTACCTCACTCACCTGATGACCAGCGAGCATTCTCATTTATCGGTCTAATAAAGAGGAAAACACCTAACTTGCCTTGCGTGATGCAGAGCCTGGTTACACAACGTGAGGCGAACACATATCTGCCCATTCACGGATAGCAAGGGCTTCCGAACACTCCCTTCAGCTGTTTCTCTTTTTTTAAGAGCCATTCTAACTGTTTAGTTCTTTATTTAGTTGTTTGGCAAAAGTTCAAGATAAGCTGACATGATTACACTGACATTAAACATTTGTTGTTTTAATTAAAGAGACGCTATGGTGCATTTCAAGAAATAACATTTATCCATTCATCCGTTATCCGAGCCGCTTACCCTCACGATGGTCGCGGGCGTGCTGGAGCCTATCCCACTTGACTTCAGGTGGGAGGCGGACTACACCCTAAACTGGTCGCCAGTCAATCGTAGGGCATATATACAGACAAAGTACCACCGTCACTGAGTGGGAACTGATCCCATGCTGCCCGCACACAAGTCAGGCGATTGTACCACTACACCAACAGTGACATGAAATAACATACACAGCATAAATAGTGTACTGTATATATACTGTGTGTGTATGTATGTGTGTATATATATATATATATATATATATATATATATATATATATATATATATATATATATATATATATATACACACACACACACAGAGGAGCTGGAGAGAGCCTGGAAGGTAAAGGTGACAGTCGTGCCTGTGGTAGTCGGAGCACTCGGGGCAGTGACCCCCAAACTAGACGAGTGGTTGCAACAGATCCCGGGAACAACATCAGACATCTCAGTCCAGAAATGTGCAGTGCTGGGAACAGCAAGGATACTGCGCAGAACCCTCAAGCTTCCTGGCCTCTGCGAGAGGACCCGAGCTGAATGAGGGACGGACACCACCCGAGGGCGTGAGACGAGGATTTTATATATATTCATTCATTCATCTTCCGAACCGCTTGATCCTCACTAGGGTCGCGGGGGGTGCTGGAGCCTATCCCAGCTGTCTCCGGGCAGTAGGCGGGGGACACCCTGAATCGGTTGCCAGCCAATCGCAGGGCACACAGAGACAAACAACCATGCACACCCGCACTCACACCTAGGGACAATTTAGAGTGTTCAATCCACCTGCCATGCATGTTTTTGGAATGTGGGAGGAAACCGGAGCACCCGGAGAAAACCCACGCAGGCCCGGGGAGAACATGCAAATTCCACACAGGGAGGCCGGAGCTGGAATCGAACCCGGTACCTCTGCACTGTGAAGCCGACGTGCTAACCACTGGACTACCGGGCCGCCCGGATTTTATATATATATATATATATATATATATATATATATATATATATATAATTTTGATGACGTCCGATTTTGTCATTCTTATAATTAAAATGTGTACATTCATTTCAATGAACAGAATTTTTACCAAAGACAAGTGGTAAAAACTTTTCAGCAGAATAAGATTCAAATTAGCACCATCATTTTTAGAACAGTTCAACAAGATATTGTGACAAAAATCTCACCGGTTTCATGCAGTATATATATATGTGCGGCAGTATGGTTTGCATCTAAAAACGATGCACTGACGCGGACTGCTCACCACATGTGAAATGTCACATGATCATACTCTCTTAATCCATGTTCCTCTCTTAATCAAAGGCACAGCGAGCAGCTCGTTACGCTATAATGGCCTCACTCGATTAGAACGTGTAAAGTACTCCATTAGTTTCTGTGTTCATGAATCATTAAGTGCCACCAATGATCGGCTAGTTTGATGATGAACTACGGCAGTAGGAAATGGAAAGCCGATGAACTGGGTGAGGTCACTATGGTTTCAAAACACTGAAAGACCGAATGAGTTGAGCATAAAGGTGGTCTTAATACCGTTTTGCCTGGTTAAGACTGAAATAGAAGCCATACATTGTTGAGTGGCTGCAGTAATGTACTATAGTATGCACATAAAGTGCAGGTGCACAAAACATAGTGTCTGCTGTTTTACCAAATGTGTATTTTATCTACTCTTCATTATTGAGTGAGGAAACATTGATTTTTTTTTTGTTGTTTGTTTTTAAAATCCTATGGTGCATCATTCTCCTGTATTGACATCTTTCCTTCCTTCTTTCATTCATTCTCTTTCACTTAAAATATATTTTTAGAATGTTTTCTGTTCTTGCTCAAATAGTGGTAACAGACATGCACAACACAAAAGTAAAAAGGAGGTGCTACCATTTCTTCCGTTGGTCATTCTGCAGAATGTCATCCTTCCATTGCGGTAGCCAGTGAGAGTGACGTCATGTGTTTTGTCATGGATCGATTGTGATGATGTTTATTGCAGTTATTCTTGTTGTTTTACATCGTGTTTTATGTTCAAGCTTCGGCACAGCGCTTTATTGCATTAGTTTATTTTTTAAAGTGCTCTGTGAATAAAGTTGAGATTAGTCGAGTTGAGTAAATATATTTTCAAGGAAAAGAACAAAAGCATTTCGGGGCGATAAATATGAACAATCCAATGAAAAAACGGCAATGCCCCACGTTGCAGTGGTTTTTAAACCACGACACAAACTTCTTTATTGTATGCTGGTCATAACCTTGAAATGTCATAATTACAGTACATGTTTGTATATAAAACAATTCTGGGCAAAAAAACTAAACAAAAAAAACAAAACAGAACAACATTCCCCAAATACTCAGGCAACGCGACTCACGTATGAACTTTGCCGATTTTTTGGGGTGAACCGATCCTCCTTTATCCGTTGATCTGTTTGCAGTTTTTGTCCTCAGACCAAAGCCTTTTCGCTATCTTGTGGCATCTTGGTACCACTGAACTATGTTGAAGTGAGTTGAAGGGCTTGACTCAAACAAAAGTAGTGCTTTGTTGCCATCATGTGACTTCTATCGGCAATTATAAACCTTTTTTTAGGGACGCTGCTGATGGATTTTGTCTCTTTGCGGTTTATACCCTATAAATAGTATGCCAGTGCCTTTTTGCACCACGTGGCCATGTATTATTACGGCACTGCAAAAAAAAGGGTTATTCTATGACATTCGTAACCTCGAAACGAAAGCAAAGACCCCCTGTCATATTTTTAAAAAATGTATTTTGTACATATGAAAAAAAAAAACTGCTGTGTATATGTACACTTGTTTGCCTTTGGAACACAGCATAAGGACAATTTGTTGACTTTGTATCTTTCTGTGTATGTGTGTGTGTTTGTGTGTGTTTGGGCATTTATGAGGTGAGCCAAACAACAAAATGGGATGATACAGTCGAAAGTTGTTGCACAGATGAAGTTTCACCTTGAAGGAGTCATAAAAGGAGCACCTGAGAGAGAGTTTGGAGCGTGGGCTGGGAGGTGGGGGGTGATGGTCCTTGAAGATGGCGTCGCAGAGGCGCAGACAGCGGCTGTTGTCCGTAAAAGCCGCGTGGCGCTCGGCGGCATGAAATTGATGAGTTCATTGTTGTCTCATTACTGCAATGATGAATCAGATTTGGCGACTTCCCTCCTCCAGAGCGACTTAATGACTCACCGACGAAAAACGCGAGCGACCGACTTCATCGGTAGCGTCCATTAGTGGCGGGTTCCCGCACGTGCTTAAACTAAATTAATAATTACCCCAAGCGTTAATTATTGTGGTGAATTGCATTAATGAAGGGAGGTTTCACGCTCAATATTGATGATGCTGTCACCAAGTCCATGGTTGTTTTGGGTGTCGATATTTTTAGCTTTCATTTTTTTTTAAATTTCTGTGTTTGATGCTACACAAGAAACCATAAGATACAATTAATTTTTGTGACCATATTTAATGCGATACAAGCTATAATAACAAAGTGGCAATCGTACCATAATCACAGCTCCTTATTCTCCATCCGTCCATGCATCCATCCTTTCCCACTCTGTCTCTTTCTCATGTGTGCCATTTCTTGCCATTGTTAATGCTCAGCCTCTAATGGCCGTGGCGTCTACCCTGACAAGACTTAAAAAGGTTTGTCTGCCTCCTCCATCCCCCTACTTATTTAATAATGAGCCCACACAAAGGCAGAGGTTCTATTCATAATGGGCCACCGGAGGAGCCATGTCGGTTGCCATTCAAATGGCGGCTGACCGAAGCAATGCGAAGGCAGAGCTCTAATTGAGAAATGAATGAGCCCTCGGCTGCTGATTGACTGAGCTTGTCAATAAGTGAGCTGATCAAAGAGTCACACCTTGATGAAAGCAATCGAATTCTGAAGAACTGGTACGTGTTGTTTCAGCATCATGATGGCACTTGGTAGCTTTTTTTGTATATGTCCACTTGTGTTCTTTTAGTGATGCACAGGATTAAAAATTAAAAACAATGCTGCAAAATGCTGGCAAATGGCCAAAATGAAAATACTAAATTAATAACACTTATGAAAACAAATGTGAAGACACCGAACCCACAACCTGCAATGGCGGGTGTTTTACAATATAGTATTTGTTTGTTGAATACAGCACGTATGCGGAGCATGAATCCATTGAATTTTGGTGCAGATCCCCTGCCATTTGCGTTGCATTAACTGGATCTCATGCAAGGAAAGTGCGTGTGTGTGTGTGTGTGTGTGCGTGTGTGTGTGTGTGTGTGTGTGGGGGGGGGGGGGGGGGGGGGGGGGA
>CAAKHF010000745.1:23357-38465 GCA_901007745.1 Hippocampus kuda
TCATCATCATCATCATCATCATCATCATCATCATCAGGGTCCATGATGAGCTGTACAAACGTGTCAGGCCGGTCCACCAGAGTTGGGGCGGCCTTGGAGTTGGAGAGCCCCCCCCCCCCCCCCCCCCCCCCCCCCCCCCCCCCCCCCCCCCCCCCCCCCCTCCACAAAACGTCACTCCATCCCATCATCTATCGGCCCACCCCGGCGGAGATGGCTATTGACATTCTGCATCCGACCTTGAGGACAATCAATGGCAACCCCTGCAAGCGTGTCCCAGTCACGTTTACGCAAACAGCCATTATGGGAAGGGCAGGATTTTTGGTCCCCATGATGAGAAGAAAACAGAATACATACACAAAGTTGCGTTATCGGAATTGTGATTTTTAGTCTCCACGCTACAAACCGACACTTCCTTTCTTTCCTTATCGGGCCATGTTTTTGGTCCTTATGCTTCAACAGGTTGCCTTGATTTGACTGAAATATACCCTGGTTTTTGCACTCCACCCGGCAAGCCAACACTATGACGTGAACGTCTTACCAAACATTTTTCTCCATGAAAGAGTTTCCGTATCCAGACTTTTGTCCCCCTTAAAAGACAAATACCAGAATTTACACACACATAACCTTCCATTATAAGTGAGCAGATTTGTTTTGGTCCCCATGATGGGACTGTGTAAGCAGATTTTCTGTTCGCCAACTGACTACAAGACATCCATACACACAACCTTCAATTATGGAGTTGGGAGTTTT
Source organism: Hippocampus kuda (assembly GCA_901007745.1). Lineage (NCBI taxonomy): Eukaryota > Metazoa > Chordata > Actinopteri > Syngnathiformes > Syngnathidae > Hippocampus > Hippocampus kuda. The sequence continues at coordinate 24,108 of CAAKHF010000745.1, forward strand.
GGCCCCCAGGACACAAGAGGCAATCACTATGATTTTCGGTCATGTGACATCCAAAGCACTCTTTAACAAGTTATGAATTCCAGAACAGACAGAGACAAAAATGACACTAATGGGGCGCCAGATTTCTGGTTAATATTGTCATGGCACAACTTAACATTCACGATGTTTATAAATATAATGATGAAAATATTTTTGGTGGTTTATTTGACGTGCTAGAAAGTGTTTTTGAAACTTTGTGAACAGCACAAAATGTGCAACGTACCTTAATAATTTTTGTTTTTAGCCAATACAAACTCAAAAGTGCGTCTGTATTTCCAGCTTTAAAAGACGAATCTGTCTCGGTGTCCTTGCGCCATATAAAACCTGCACATACACAATTCCATGATGTGATTTGCAGTCCTTGACGCCTCCATGGATCTCCACAATGTGACTGTAAACTTTTGTCCCTTCCAAGTAATGGCCACCTGATTTTTTTTAAATTATTGTTTGGGGGCCCCACGACAAACACATGAACTTTTGTAGTTTTCGAAGCGATGCACTTACCTCTGATTCGATTGAGATCCATGTTGCACGTGTGCAGCTCGTCCTTATTGTCCTTTTATATGCAAATGATCCCTCACATCAACTAATGTAGGTTTACAAAATGCATCTGTGCTAACTCGAGTAACTCACTTCACGGGGCGCCGTGCACTGACTACGTTTTTGTCATACTGGATGTGAAAACAATTCCTAAATGTCCATGCGTGCATGTATGGAGGGAAAGAAGGGCTTCATGGATGCTCTCGATCAGCAGGATGTGCCCTCTTCTTCCTCCTCCTCCTCTTCCTCCTCCTCTTCCCGTAGCTGGGATCCCTGCGCGTCCTCCTGAGGTCACCTCCTCCCCCACCACCACCGCCGCCGCCTTCCTCTTCTTCTTCTTCTTCTTCTTCTTCTGAAAATCAGCCGGCGCGCGAGCCGTCCGAGGATGCTGGCGAGTCAGCAATTCGCAAATGTGCAAGAGGCGCAGGTTTCACGCTTGGCAGAGGGTTCCAAAAGTAACAACGTGCATCCAAGTCAACAGGATGGGAGGCACAAATTGTTTCCCGCCCTGTTGTAGCGCCCGCGTCTCTTCTCCAGAGATGAATGGCTGTGTGCGCTGTATGCTCTCTTGCACTCTTGATCTCTCTCTCTCTCTCTCTTTCGTGCAAACACACTCACACTCCTCCCTCTCGACCCCCACCCTCTCCCATCACTGAATTCAAGCCACTTCATGCACGTGCACTCAAGTGGTCATCACGCACATCAAACTACTTTGCCACAATGACTAGTCGAGTCCAGATCAGAATGTACAGTGTGTACCGAGCCTTTGCTGCGTACTCTGTATGTGTTGCTGCTCGGTGTATGAAGCAGGGGCGCTTGTTTGAAGGTTTATAATGATGTTCATTTCCTTCCATTAGCCCGTCTATTGGGTTTGACGCGACATGTTAGTACAACGCTAACTCGCATGAGGAGTGCCCAAGGATTTGCAAATAATTGTTTGTTTTTATTTCTTTGATACAATGTCCCAACTTCATTGGTGTTTGTCTATTTCCCAGCTAAATTCTCGACATACAGCAAAATTGTAATCAAAATGTCTTTTTGTCCAGTCCTGAAGTGAATTCCATCACGTGTGAGCATCACTTCCGCTGCGTTGTTGCCCCCCCCCCCCTCACTTCGCTTTGCCAGCTGCTTCTCCGGTCACACTCACACGCCCTCTAATTGCCGCTGATATGTGGGTGCGCAGATGCGTGGAAACACTGATCCATTAAGTGGCCAGGCCCGGCTTGATTGGCTCCGGATGAGGCACACCCTCCCTCCCCCTTGAAATAGCCCGCTTGGCTGTTAGCCAAGCGGCCATTTCCTGTGTCTGAGAGGAGCTCCAGCCACCGGGGCTCGAATGCATTTCCTGACGAAGAATAAAAGTTTTATTAATGAGCGCCAGCGCATCAGTGGCCCGGGCCTCACTCTTGCTTTGCTCGTCAGGAAAGATGACGACTGTGAAAATACAAACACGGTCACAGTAGGAGGAAGATTGGCCATTTGTTGGCCTTTATTTTGAAATCCTTTTACGCTTGTCAGACTTTATGCAAAGAGAAGTGCAAAACAAAGCGCAGACTCCGCCACAATCACCTGCAATCCATGATAGGGGTTTATTTTGGGGGGAAAAAGAGGGCGGCTTGGTTGGGGGTTAGGGTTAGTGAATGCAAGGGTTAGCTAGGTAAGGGTAAAAGGATGGTTGGAATGTTCTTGATCCTGTACCTGAATCCTCCAGGTGTCCTTCCTGAGCCACACTCTGGATTTCATCTCGGATTAGCTTTCAGGGGAGGTCAGGGTCAGAGTTCGGGAAAGGCGTGGTTGAGATGCTGTTCCCTTCCAGTTGCCGAACCATCCTCACGTCCATCGGAACATACATTTGATTCCATTTCAGAGGCGAAGGGGTCAGGGGTCGATATTGGGTTATGCTAGCGAGGAGGTTGGAGTTGGGGGCTGGGGAGGTCGGACGTGGTTGCAATAGCCTTCCGTTCCTTTTCCAGTGCTTGAACCCTCCTGGTGTCCTTTCTCAGCCACACCCTTGATTTTGTTTCAGATGCCGCGTGAACGTCCAGATGCTGCCTTGCATTTTTGGAGACCTTGGACCGAGTTTGGATTGGTTGCACTGAGTCCGCCAGATGTCTCACGTGGAGGTGGTCAGCCATGCAACTGTTTTTTTCTGGAAAACGATGATTCTAAAGTGAGGGCCAATCATGTTGATGATGATGATGATGATGATGATGATGATGACCCGTGCCGTTGAGCCTACCTGCGCTGACAGCCGGCGTCATTCTTTCGCTTTTTGGGATGGGTCATTCCTTGTCCCGCCTCACCACCATCCTTGGTTTTCTTCTTCTGTCCCGGCTGCTTCTTGTTGCAGACACGGCTGCCCAGATTCTGCGGAAACACTTCCTTCTTTTTACCATGAGCTTCCTTACAGTCGCAGGCAGCCATTATTCCGCAGCAAAACCAAACACTGTGCGACAAAAGAAACCAGCAATTAGCCAGGAATCCAATAAGGTGATTTTTTTTTTTTCGGGGAGGGGCTGGGGGTACTTACTGGGGGCTGATGGCAAAGTGAGGCCACAGGTGGCTCATGCTGATGAACTGATGCTCCAACACCTGGCGGGGCGTCATCCGAAGCGACGCGTCCAGACGGAACATCCCCTTCAACATGTCCACAAACATCATCTTATCGGCTGAGTACACAATCTGGTCCGAGGGCTGTCTGGTGTAACGCCACTGGAACTGCTGGAGCTGGAGAACAGAACTCATGAGAACCGTCGTGAAGATTCTCCCGAGACATTTTTCGACCCTACTTGGAGGAGGTGGTCAAGAGAGCTCAACTGGAGCTTCTCGGCCATGGTGACTGCTATTCCGGTTTCTTGCTGGTACGTTTCCGACGTCTGATGAGAGGCGACATCGAGGTTAGACCTTTGAGGTAAGACCTGACTTTGACTTGGTATTCATGAGACTCGGCTGGTCTTAGACCTGAAATACATGACTTCACGGTTTACATTTGTTTACATTGGACAATCTGCACGTTGACAACTCAGACAGGAGAGATACTCGACTTGACCGCACTCCCGACTTTGGGGAGAACGAGAGGTATAAGGATGGGAGTGGTGATCGCTCAGGAGTCGAAAGAAAGCAGCACCCCTGAACTAAACTCAAGGTCAATTTCGTCCCACCCACCATTATGAGCACATGGGAGGGAGTGTACCGGTACCTTCAGGCTCCACAGACTGGTTTCACTTTCCTGGTGGAAAAAGTGTTCAGTCTTTTTTCCAGAGACCAGAAGGCTGTCTGGAAAGGCTCCTTGAGTCCCTGTGATGTACGTTATCTGAGCATACAACACATCACAGTCGCCATAGAAACCTCTGACCTTAAAGGCAAACATGGTGTTACTTGATAACGACAACGAATCCAGTGCGTAGTTGCCCTCAGAATGGAACTATACCATAACCCTGACAATTTACTCTACCCCATCCATAGCACTTCAAACTTTGTTTGAAGCAGACAGCAGTGATCAACATTTGAGCCCAGATCAATAATTACCATTTCGTAGTCATTCTTGCCCGGAAAAATCAGTGTACCCGTGTACAAAAAAGCAGTCACGCAGCCCATGGACCAAATGTCGATTGCCTCGTCGTACGGCGCCCCAACCAAGACCTCCGGAGACCTGAGCAGAGGATCAACAGCGACAAGTTGGCTCCCGTGGAAACCTCCGAGAAAAATCTCGGAAACGGTCAGTCAAACACCGGTAAGGGCGGCTTTGAATGTACGAGCCCGGTCTGGCGTCTGCGATGTCATGCGTCAGGCCGAAGTCGATGACTTTCACGCGGTAGGGCTGCTGCTGATGGTTGATGAACATGATGTTCTCCAACTTGAGGTCGGCATGAATCATCCGTGCGCCCTTTAGGTGATCCAGAGCCTTCGCAAGCTGACAAAAAGTGTCTGTTAATGGGACATACTGTAGAAAATTGCCTTTGGCTTTTTCTTTTGCTCGTCTTTTTTTGTTTTTTGTTGTTGCAGTTGGTATACAAACAGCCACATGCACAGAGGTGAATGTCGTCGTTTCCAGAGTTTTCCATCACTCACTTGCATTAGACAGGGATATACTCTTCAAATAGTTGGAACAAAAATAACCAGATTGGTGTTCAAAAAGGGACCGACCAATACTTGGGTCAGGTTAAGCCCCCAAGTAATGATTTGGTCCCTTTTTTGCCCAAATTGTTTTTTGTTTTTTTGATTTTTTTTGTTTTAAACCCAACCATATTTGGAGTACATTATATATGACGCGTTTAAATCCATGGGATTGTAACATCACGGACAGGACTCGAAATACCTGGTGGACGATGGGTCGGATCTCCTTGACTTGGAGAGGCTTGAAATGTCGCTCCGTCATGAAATCGAAAAGACTCTTGTCCAGGTATTCAAATTCCAGGCAAATGTAGCCCATGTAGCTGAAAGTGCTCATCCACTGGACCAGGTGACTCGTGTAGTTTTCCAGCATTTGGATTTTCTGTAGTGCCTCAATCTGCAGATATTCAAGTCATGGTTCCCAAAGTTCACACATCACTGACGTACAGTATTTTCAGGATGGTGTTTTTGTTGTTGCTTTTATTTTGGAATGTGTTGATCTAACCTCAAACCTGGCCTGCACAGCAAAGTTTCCCTGGTCCCTGATCATCTTCACCGCCACTGTCTTGTTCGTATCCGCTTTGCGACATTTGGCCACTTTGCCAAAGGTACCCTCACCCTTAACCGAGAGCACCTTGTAGCCGGCGAATGGCGAATGAAGCCTGGCTCCCGGGCACAGGCAGTACGCGGCTTCACTGGGGGAGATGTCCATCTTTGTCCATACCACTTTCCCTCTTCATCTGGAAAGCATTTTGGTGTGATCGAGTATACAAACATTCCAAGAAACAAAAGACGATTGTGGTTGTGCAAACACAAATGATCAAAGGTAAATAACACAAAAAGTAGTCATTTTGTATTAAAGTGTGACATCACTGATGTCCGCGGTATGCCTTTTGACATCACAGTGCCATGCCTTTATTTACTCTGAATGCACATAAATCATGGCATCACTTTGAGGGATTCTAATGAATCAAATCAAGTTGGGCATCAAACATTAAAAAAAAAAAGAATTAAAATTACACAATTGAATGTTAAATAACATCTGGTTAAATTAACACAACCCCAAAATAATAATACTTTTGAAGTGCAGTGAACATCTGGCCCGTGAAAATACAGTTCTACTCCATCATGAAGTGTAATACGTGTGATGTGAAATGTTTAAACGACGTAATGACAAACACGTTCTTGATGTACACTGTGTACATCCGGTTTTATTTTGAAGGGAAGTAAAAAGCGGAAGTGTCGCTGTTGAGCACACCTGTGAGTCACGTGTGATTATGATTTCGGCGAAGGCAAGGTAAGTGAATTGATCGACTTTATTCGTGTTTTAATGTTTCATGGTATGTAATGGTCATGGTCATGGTATGGTAGCTTGAATCACCCCCTTTTTTAAATACACGTTTACATACTTATCGATCCACTTGCTCTCATCGCACACTGTTGAATCATTAATGTGTGGAATTTGAAGTTTAATCTCAAGCCTTTGAGGTGAATTAAGGAGGTCTTTTCAAATTAGAAAATGGCGGCATCAACATTCGCTTTGCTAAAGATATCTACATCATATTTTCTCGACCTGGTGATGTAACTTACAATACAACAGGGAGCTCCAGTTGGCTGCAGAGCCCCCTGGGCATGCGGGGCACGGTTTCTGCTGTAAAAGGGGGTCGATAGGCCTGGCAGGCTTTGGATGGGGAAGGGAGGGTTAAAATGGTGGCAAAACAAACACAGTGGCCTTATAAGCATGGATGAATCCGACAGGCACAGAAGAAATTGCATGTGGCCGAGATGAGGGGTACAGCGTTTGAATGGCATGGGAGTTCATTTAAGGCCTATAAAGTCATTAAAAAAAAGAGGATTTACAGTAGGGTAAATTAGAAAGTCAATATTAGATTTGTTTATATCAATGCCATAATGATAAGGGTTCCCAATTGTTATCACTTTTTGGGGGTAAAATTATTTGCATTTATGAATTGGAGTTACCAGGCTACTACCCAATTTCTGCAGGATAACGAAGAAAACGTGCGTAGTACACGTATGACGCTTTTCCACTACGCTGACTGAGGGGAAAAAAATGACGCAGCATTGAGCACTCCAGTCAGAACGAGATGCGCCAACAAATGAAAAAAATGGTAAGAGAACAAAGGTTTCCTCTACTGATTCTTTTTGGAACAAAGACAAATGTTAGTCAAGACTTTAGGGCAAAGTGGAGACTGGGGGTCATCCACATGGTAAGCTAATGTTTGCATTGTGTATTTATTTGGGGCATTTTGCTCATATTTTACGTAACTTAACGCGTTGATATTTGAGTACGTTTGAGTCCTTAGTGGGATAAAATTCACATTGCAATTTGACCTTTTTTCGGCCATCTCACAGCTGAAATTTGTAAGCATTTTCATTCTTTCTTTTTTTTAACCCCCTCTTCCGCTGTCACGCCTCATAATTAATTCACGAGGCCTACATACCGTCGGTACGGCCTGCATTATCGATTGAGTCTCGTAACGTGTGAGGCGAGGGTGAGGAAGGATTACAATGAAGCTCGATGCTTGAGCTTCACTTTTTGTGCCAGTTTCGCACATGTCACTTTATACTGTGCACAGTAGAATTCACTCGGGACGGGTTACATTTGTAGGAGAACTTTGAGTGTAGTGACGAGCAGTCGATGGGGCATCCAACAGGCCCTACAGAGCTGCCATGACCTCATTCCACGGCTGACCTGAAGAGAGAAGGACGCCATCTGCTGTCCAAACCACAACAGTGCAACGCTGTATTTGTGATACCAAACCAAACTGTCGGTAGAAACGTGGCTTTGCTTCGTGAGCAAACATCACACACACTGGGAATGAGTAGTCAAGTTCAGGTCTTTTGTAAAGCAGTTTTATTGCTAAAGAGTTAGCATCCCATACTAACCAGGCTGTTACACAGCTTCCAGTGGACAAAAAAAAAAAAAAAACAAACACGTTCACTACACTACAAACACACAAGGAAATAACAGTTGACATCATGTTGTGCTTTAAGATCCATCCAACAACTATAAGCACCCACATCCATGCACCTCCTCCCTTCATGCTACCCTCCAATAAACATTACATGCGAGCGTCTGACAGCAAAGCAAAGCTCCCCATTTCTCTAAACCATCTCAGAAATATATATATTTAAATATGTACAGCGACAAATTCACCTTGCTCTATGGGGAAACATCAATAAAGTACTGCAAAAGCTAGTCAGTGTTTGCCCATAATTGGCCAATGCAAAAAAAAAAAGGGGGGGGCATAGAATTGTTGTATTAGTATCAAAATAAAAGATCGGGTGCATTCCCACGTTAGAGCCATCCTACGGAATCAATGGAGTGGACAGGACGGGTGATTTCCACGTTGTTGTTTTCTCATTCCTGTTGGGACAGAAGCCGCGTATGGGTCAAATTGCCTGCTGTAGCACTTTTTGGCCACCAAGTGGCGCCATTTCATTTGAAACTTGCTATCTCGCTGGTTCACGTTTGGCAGGTTGATCTGGAAAATATCCCCAAGTGAGATACATTCCAGACCCACGCGCGAAAAGTGAAAAATGGCACCATCGAGACCATAAATCAACTTTTTAGACATTTTAAACTTTCAACAAATAACTGTAATATGATGAGGTCTCAAAACGCAGACACGTAGCGTGTTGCAAATGCTACAGTTGCCGCATTCTGTTACATACCCGTTGAAAAACCTCTCCGGTTCGTTCAATGACGACGGTCTTGTCTTCACCGATGGGCGAGCTCGTGGTCCCCTGGTAGTCGTCACCCAGCAGGCCGAGGATCGGGTACTGGGTCCTGTATCTGCAGTGACATAAAAGGAATCACGAGGTCGGATTTTTGGATGAACAATCGAGTGGTTGTTTTTTTTCTTTCCCAAATATCGTGGAGCGTACCTTTTGGTGATGATAGTCTTAGTTGTCCTGGAGTTGTCGTTTTTGGTTCTGTCCATCATCAGCTTCCGGATCTCCTGCGGGTAATTCAAAAAGCCGGCGTTTGGGAGCCAGTATACTGACAACTTGGCATCTCGAATCAGGATTTTTTTTTTTTCCTCTGCAATTCTCAGCAAGTGTGTTTGGTGCAGCCAAATCACGTATTCACGACTGATTTGCCAAAGTTCGGATCAAGATAGTAACTAACATTATTTTCTGGTGAAAAATAAGAGTCTACTCTTTCTTTCGGTTGCTTTTGTTGAAGGAGGTGCATTATTGCCTCAAAAGTTGGTTAGGGATGTTCAACGCCACTTTTTTTTCAGACCGATACCACTACGGTTATTCACTCTTTGAGTACTTAACCGAAGACCACATTCACTTTTCATGTATAAAATTTCATTGAACACGATGACGAATAATTGTGAACAAAGACTTTTCTTGCTGATGAGAGGATAGTTTGCCAATGTGTCAAACTGCCGCAGTATAGCGCCAGTTACTGCCAACGAACACTTGATTTTCAACAGCCTCCGCGAATAACATTCTACCTTCAAATATGTCCAGTATTGGACCGATACCGATACCTAATCTTAGATCCCTTAAATTGGAAATGCTACATGAGCGCGTGTGTTGTCACAGACCTCCTCCTGTCTGGTGATGGTGGTCTGCCGCTGCTCCAGCATGGCGAGGAGCTCCGAGATCTTCAGCTGGAGGGTCTTCTCCGATGCGGACGACGTCCTCTCGGTGGTGATCTCCGTCTGGAGCCTCGTAATCTGAGTCTGGAACGAGGGAGAAGCACAAAAACGGGTGAGCTTTCCCTTTACCAGTATCGCAAAACCGGTATCGATCCTGTGGAGGGTGAACCGTTCGCGCACTTGGAATAGCCTGCCTATGGCATTTTGGTGAATGGGTTAGCAGTCAGACATTCGTCAGATTAAATGCTGTGGTTCTGTTGAATATTTTGGTTCTGAAATATACAACATATTCACCCGCAGCCGCTGGATCTCTTGCTCCTTCTCCTGTTTCATGATGCTGAGCTGCTCGTTGAATTGCCGCGACAGCTCCTCGGTCTTGATGTGCAGCGTGCTGCTGTTAGATTGGCCTAATTGCTGCGAGGTGGAGGCGGAAGGATGGAACAACTTCAGTGACTTTCAGGCTCAAGTGAGAAGGCCTGACCGAAGGCCGGAGCGAGGGTGGCCGGCTACCTTCTGTCGGAGAATCTCGTTCTCCTTCTCCAGAGCCCTGATGCGTCCTTCCAACTCCCGCATCCGGAAGTCGCGGCTCGAGTCGACGTTGCGGGCGCTCATCAGCTGGCTCTCCAAGGCACGCTGGGAGGAGGTGGTCTCCTTCAGAGACACCTGGGCGAACAAGATGGATCATCGGCCGATGAGACCTTTGCATAACGGCTTGTTAAAGTTCATCCGGTCGAGCCTCGCGCCCTTTGAGCCGTCAGAACGGAGAGAATCGATGCCCGTTGAGAGTCAAGTTGTATGCTCTCTTTGTATGCGTTGCTCTTCCACATGTAGCAGATGTTTTAAGGTTTACATACTCTTTGATTTCACCTCTTTTTATTGAGTAGTCGATACTAAAAAAAATTGGCTTGTGAAAGCCCGAGCGGAAATGCGCCTTTGGGCTTTCAGGGCTTGTTCTTACCTGAAGCTGTCTGTTGTTTTCGCGAACCTCTTCCAAGAGGCTGTCGTACTGGCGAGCCTGATCCACTTTGAAGGCCAGATCTCGTTCCAGAGCCTCTTTCTCGCTCTCCAGACGCTGGAAAAGGCGCACATTCCGGGGCAATTTGCTGGCGGTGTGCCGAATGGAAAAACGAGCGAAGACTGAAGTGTTGATGGTCTTACCCGCAGGTCCTCGGACATGTGGAGGAGTTCCTCTCTCAGGCTGCTGAAGGTGGACAGCAGCAGACGCATGCTCTTATCCGCAGTCAGGCGAGTCTACACACACGCACATACACAAAGTTGTTGAGAACTTGCTTGACGCTGAATCTCAGCACGTGATTCTTGCTAACCCACCTGCAACAGGTAGCGAATTTGCTGTTTGGTCAGTTCGGTGGCTCCTTTCGGGAGCATAGCCTCAACATCTTCCACCTAAGCACACACATTATTATTGATACCATGAATGTGTTCAATCGAGGGGAAAAAAAAAATGTTATACAAGAACTGTGAATGGGGCTAACGCACCTGGTCAACACCGAGATCCACTGTCCTGTCACACAAAATGGAGAAAGCAAACAAAAAGTACTTGTGTTATTATAATTATTGTGATGTCCAGTAGGATGACCATTTCCGCATGTTTCAGTTTGCTGGCTAGTTTCCATTCGTTTCACGTCATGTCGTTGCGAAGTGCACTTACTGTCCTCGAATCTTGGACACGTGCTCGGAGATGCAAGAGTGGATGTCGCAGTTCTTCCTGTAAACGTCAGCCAGCAAGGCAGCGAAGTAGCGCGTGTCCATCTTGGTGGCTTCGCTCAGGTCGGTCTTCACCTCCGTCCGGGAGATCTTCTCGATGGCCGGCGGCGGCGGCTTTTGCTGTATTACGTTGACAATCTCCACCTCCTCCACTTCCACTGCCTCCTCATCCTCCTCCTGGAAGCAGCACAGCGCTGATGTCTTAGATGTTGCACTTGCGTTTAGTGTCACAATGGAGTCACTTGGTATGAGGCACCTCAAGATCACGGTTCAGTGTATGTGACCCTGCATATATCAGGTTTCCTTTATTCCCCCCCCCCTTTTTTTTTTTTTGAGCATAGCGTTCTCATCATTTGGAAAGCGTCTGGTAGGGAGGAAGAGCCCAGGTTCATTTCCAGTCACATTCAGCATAACAATCAGTTATGGAATTCCATAATAGGGCCCAACCGATTAATCAGCAGGCAGATTTAATCAGTCAATATTTGATCTTTTATAATCTGCAAAAATCCATTTTTAAACACCTTAACACAATACAAGCCAAGACAAAAATTTAATTCAAGCACCCTCAATAATGTAGCCGCAACAAATACATTTTCTACACATTTCATGCTTGTTTATATACAGTGTGGTTAAACGTGTTTACATGTATTGAAAGTGTGTGGGAAGGCGTCATTTTTTTTTTTTTTTTTTTTAACAGTTTTGCGGTCTCTACGACACAAGCCCAAACACACCCACCACCGCGTTTTTCTTATCTGTAGCCGCTTGGTCCGATTCAATGTTGCAAAACCTGTTATCCGCAGTCATGCCATGCAACCTCACTCTGTAAACATCCCACCTGTCACTCTCTCTTTTGTGAGCTGACGCCTGACGTTGTCATTTGCTTGACGCGCTCAAATGTGATTGATATGGGAAGAAGTCGCAAGTTTTGCATTTCTGCGGTGTTGTCCAAACTGAAAGACCAGTTTGTCAGATTCACTCCATCTATAATATCCCAAATCGGAATGTCATTTATTTAGCAAGCGAAAAGAAAGTGTTATTTCCTTATCTGTTTTTAAATCAAACCCAAAAACTTTCAGATTTAAATTGTTGGCCTTTAAATTTTCGTTAGCCTGTTATTTGAGTTTCCCATTATGTGTTCGCGTTGAGCAAGCGGGCTTAGGTGGTTAAATACACAGTGTGTAATTTTATTCCACGTTTGGTTTGACAGGAAACTTGAACTAGGATCCATGTGATCCTAACCGATTAGTTAAACTTCGGAGCGTGTCCCGATACTTTTGCCCGTGCTGAAGTGTGCACTTCTCACACCGGGCGTTGATGCCATCGCTTCATAAATACCTCTGGAGTCGCACCGACAGATTTCACAAGGGACCGAGGGAACAGAAGAAACTGGCATGGCAGCGACCAAAAAAAAAAAAAAACTTCAGTGTTTACAACAGTTGGCTTAACAAAATCATCAATTCGTGTCTCTAGAAATCATTGTTAAAGAAACACCTTTTTAGCAATCAAATGTGACTACTAGTACTTTTCACGCCTTAGCTTTGATGAAAGCCTTCTGAGATAAGGACAAAAGCAAAGCCTTAACGCTTCGATTAATTAAAGTGAAAACCTGTGCGAGGATCACATGGGTGTGTCGCCACATGCCAGTCATTCCTACGCAGAAAGTGAGCAAAGGCGGCCCAAAAACTGGTCGGGAACTGTCGGCTGAAGCTGACACGTCATTACCCCCCGCCGGGAAAAAAACAAAAAAAAACCAAAAACAATTTTGAATAAAGCAAAACAGCACAGTATAAAAACACAATAAAAGAGAACGTAAAGAAATAAATTAGGTGAGGTACTACTGTAGCTGGGTTAAAACCGCAACAAAACACCTTTCAGGACAACTGCAAATTTGTGATACGGAAAACACTCCACATTGTTTTGATAAGTGTAAATGTTGTACATTTCAGGCCCCATTAGGTCACACTGGGACTGAGTTGGCAGTGTTGATTGTCACAGAATGCAAGAAAGTGCTTTGCTGTCTTATCAATATGCAGATAACCAGCAGACGCCAAATTCCAAAGACGTGGCTGAGCTCATGCTTGTCACTTAGACGAGAAAAACTCGCATGTGCATTTCTGCAAATAGCTGCCAAGGCCGTTTATTAACCAGACTGCACATGGGGGGGAATGCCGTGAATGGTACAAACATTACAACAAGTTATGCTAGGATAGCTAGAGTTTAAAATGACTAGCAAGGAGGAATGTAAACAAACTACTCATTTATTTATTACAACAGAAGTGGTCACAATTTTTTTTTTCCCACGGGCAAAAATGTTTTAAGTTGAAAGCACACGCTTGTTTTTTTTTTAATGGTTTAACTTGCAAGAATAATCAATAAAATAATAGAAAAACAGTCATACACTTCTGAGAAATGTAAAAACTAAATATTTAAGGAAATAGTCATTGATGGAAAAGGAAAAAAAAGTCTGAACTTGAAGTGAATAGACTCATTTAGCTGTCTTTGGACACCATTTTGAGGAAGTACTTTCTATTGCGTCCAAAAGAAATCTTGATTTCATCCGAACACACGCAGGCTCACAAAAAGAGGCGGTGTGGTAAAGTGACCCTTTGTCAGTCACAGCCTCTCGGGTTACACGTTTGAGAGCCACTGTGTCGCGCACTGACCTACATCGCCATTGATGCGCGCGCACACTTGATACGCAGTCATCTAGTGTGCTGCTCTCTAATCATAACCAGAGGGCAGGGTTTCATCATTCATATCAATATTCACAGCCACATCAGTCATCAAAATGAAAAAAAAAAAAAGCAAAATGTTGTACTCAAACTTCTTTCTGTACAGTACAAAAGGGACGAACTCAGTGAAAAGTGATGACGACTTGCATATGGACATCAACATGAGGCTGACAGTTCACTCGCATGAGACAGCAGCACGCCTACGATATCAATCTTGGGATGGTTTTGTCATTTTCACGGAAAAGTGCTCCCTAAGCCGGTAAGCAAGCGCCGACACAGTAAATCACTTGAGTTGTGGCCACGCCCGTCTTATACGTGACGCTGCAGGTTGACATTCCACGGAATGTACCCACCCACAGCAAAAACGTGTGGGAAGTGGCCCCGGACACGCCTTTGTAGCCACACACACACACACACACACACACACCCTTGCTTTGTCTCACACACACACTTTGAACGACTAAACCCTGCTCATGTGCTTTTTGAGCTGCATGTGTCTGCGCGCACACACAAACAGACTCGCACCCCCCCCCCCCCCCCCCCCCACCCCCCCCCCCCCCCCCCCTTTTTCC
>CAAKHF010000745.1:38485-71900 GCA_901007745.1 Hippocampus kuda
CCACCTCACCCTGAGCTCCCGCCACCTTCTTTTTTTTTTTCCTGTCAGTGCCAAACCTAAGACAGTTTCCATCAAATGGAACATCACTCCTTCATTACATGTGACCATAAAGTTCAGAGAGCAAAATTATCTTTGAGGCGCTCCACACAAAACCTTTTTTTTTTTTTGGTCGCGATTTTAGATAACCACTCGTATCTTGGTTAAATATCAGGCAAGAAGCTATTAGCATTTTTTTCAAACAAGCATCCTCATCTAAATCGTAAAGTCTGACCTAATGATTTTTGGCACCAAGTCATAAAACTCTTCAGTTTTGCAGAAGTAATTCCCCTTGAAATTCAACTCCTACTGCAACCTGTCGTGACAGGTTTAAGCTCATATGCTGATGGAGAAAGTCATGTTACCTTCAACCAAATGTTTGAATTTAATGCTCAAGCTACTTAATGCAAAGTCAAGCAAACAAAGGCCAAAACCTTTCATCGGCAAAGGACACATAGTTGTGCGCTTGCCAGACGGACGGCTGCTTCCCGGAGATTTTCCACAGTTACGAGCGTGTGGGGAAGCTACAACTGGTGTACTTGTGTGTGCCTTGCCTCCTCCTCCTCTTCCTCCTCCAAACTGGGCTCGGGGGTCTTGGGGGGACTGGAAGACAGGCTGAGCCCTGAGGACGAGTTCCTGCTCAGGCTCTGAGACAAGAGGAAGAAAGAGCCGTGTTCATAGAAAGCCGTGGCGGGCGGAGTCCTTTAACTCGCCCCGCCACCCACCCGGATAATGCCTCTTTGTACTCCTGTTTGAGGAACGTGCCAAATGTCGGTCTGGTCTATTGGGCTGGATCGGCCTCCCTACTAAAAGCTGTAAATGTTGACACTTTTGTTCAATTCAGCAACCACAACCATGTTCACTGGTGGACCATCGGGTACAGAATAAACTAGCTAATATAACGTATCTAATATATTAATCAAATTTAGGATCGAATGAAATCATTAATCAAATTGAAGACAGTATCTGTCCAAATGCTTTTGAAAATATTGTAATATGTTCTTTGGGTGGCTCTCTTTAAACACGAGTGCTTGAGGCAAACCGCTCAAAGCAAACTGCCGTCGCTTGCTGTCGCGATCCACACAGTGTTGCATAACGCGTCGTTGAGTGGCAGCGCAACAAAAACCTGAAGAATGTTACTGGCTTCGAACGCCGTTTTGTTGTTGTTCAATTTGACTCTGCTCCAAGCACAGTGGCGTTGCAACCTCACCTGGCTGGTTGGAGTCAATAATGCCACACAGTATCTGTACTATGCTACATTCGTATTATTGGAGGAGTGACATCGCATTCTGTTTGTCCAAAGTCCAACGCCTTAATTTAAAAAAAAAAAAAACAC
This sequence comes from Hippocampus kuda, assembly GCA_901007745.1. NCBI lineage: Eukaryota > Metazoa > Chordata > Actinopteri > Syngnathiformes > Syngnathidae > Hippocampus > Hippocampus kuda. The sequence continues at coordinate 39,858 of CAAKHF010000745.1, forward strand.
AATAGAAACTTGTCTTTCCGGAAAATTATTGTAACGACATTGCTAACAGCCGTTTTGCACAAAAACGTCTCATCATCCGTATACTTGGAGTCACTAATGTGAGCATATCTCAAATGTAATGCTAATTCAAGTGAATGTCTAAATTTGTCCTTTTAATTTTTTGGGGGGTGGGGGGGTACATTTTTGTCCCCGAAATTTTGCTTTGATTTGAAATCCCGTCAAGTTAATTAGTCCAAGGTCCACTTTGCAACATTTATTGCCTTTTCCTTGGCCACACACTATTTAGGTTCACATTTATCAACTGCACAGGTGATGCTCTAGTTACATTTTAACATTCCAAACGGCATCACGAGAATGTAAAGTGGCAAGTCAAATGACAGTAAAAATGTATGATTTAAAAATCACTCTTTGCAATGTTTTAATGTAAATTGGTTTCAGGGTCAAAGTATTGCCATCATAAAAGCTTGAACTTGACAGTGTACTTGAACTTAGTGTTTTAAGTAACACTTTAACATACAACGCAAAGACAAACGCCTCACGCTAAGAAGGGTAAATTTCATGCTAGCTTTTAGCTACATGCTAATCAGGTTAGCGACCCCTTCCTGTCCAAATATTTTTGGTTTTACGTCTGTGTCTTCAAACCAAATCTGCTTGAAATGACCTATACAGTCAGAGCACTACTCTATTTTACGTAAGCTGAGCGCACCACCTCATATGACCTATGACCACGATAATCAAACCTCAGGGGTTGGGAGAATGACTTTTTATCTTCTTGGTCTTCAAGGTGTGCCACCTTGGCACCTGAATGGGCGGGGTGTGGCGCTTGCTTGCTTTCTGACATTCCCGACTGCAGTTACTCAAACAGGAGAACAAATGAGTGGGATTGAAAATGAATGAGGAGCCTTGTGGGTGGTTATATTAAAAAATAATAATAATAAAGAATGGTAGAGTCCAAATGAAAACCAAAGCACAGGAAGTGGGTGTATTATTTTTGAAAGAGGTTAGTGAAGTCACTCTGGGAGTATTTGCAGAACCTTCAATGTATCCTGAGAGGACTGTTGAAGATGTATCCCCAAAACTCACCAAGTAGCACCCCTGAAAAGTTAGCCCCAACACCATTTTCACTAATTAACACAAAATCAGGACAACATGTAACTGGATAGATGGAAAACTCTCAGGGATGCATGCAGGAAACTGAACAGGAAGACGGCCATTTTGTTGTAGCAGCCATTTTGGGGTGAGTTCCAGTGCTCGAAAGTTGGGGGGGAAAAAAATAAAAGTAAAAATCAATCTCCAACGACAGTTTCACTGATCGTTGCGAAACGGGGTGGACACCTATCACAACAGGACACACAAAAAAAAGTCGCAAGCACCCAAACTGAACAGGAAGTCGGCCATTTTGGTTTGGCTTTGCCATTTCCCCACTTGAGAACTTTCCCAAATGAGCCCCAATCGGAAGCAGGTATCCTATAAAGATGTTTTTTTTTTTTCTTTCATTCCCATTCCATTCACGGGATGGGATGAAAAAGACACACCGGTGCGAGTGACAAGCACTCATCCAACATGATGACAAACAGGTCAACGTGTTAAGATGCGGTCAGATGACGCCACATGCACATGCGTACGCTGATGCATCATGCATCCCGCCCACAAACAGACGCAGACGACAGCTCCACGAGCTGTCGTCTTTTCCAAGCATGCAAAGAAGGAGCCGGAATATGATGATGCGGCCAAATACCTCAATGCAAAATGACACAGTGCATCCTGACAATTATGAAACGCGCTGCTCACAATGCACACACCCACACTCATAGCATTACTAAGTTAAGACACATCATCGCTTGCGGTTGATTTATGCAACAGTGTAACCTCCAAAGTGGGAATTTCAAAAGCCAGTTTTACGCCGTCTGCAAATAAGGTGGTGAGAATTCATCTGCTCCATCCGTCTGCCAAAAAACATTTTCACACGTCAACATTCCGAACTCATACAGGTGACATGAGCAGTTCACTGCTCCGAGCGGCATTCGTCCTTTTAGATTCTCACGAGATTTCCCGCGTGGTTGCCGTTTTGAGTTCTGATCAACTTTGGAGGTTTCATTGTCTTTTCAACGTGCATACGCGGTCGTACGAATGAGAGAAGTCAAAGGAATCATTAATGTGGAAAATGATAAACATTTAAATCTGTGAATGTTGCTCGATGGATTGTGCAGGTTTTGTGCGTCATGTACTTCAAGAATAATGTTGTTTCAGCATTTTTGCCACATCCTTGATATCCAACTTCAGGTCCATGTACGAGTACGTTCTATGTTTGAGCTAGTAAGACAAGGGTGCACTACTAGAACAACTGTGTATCACAGTTTTTTTCCCCCTTCCATTGTGCTAAAACGTTTCTGCACACTAGCTGGACAATTTTGGCATTCTCGCATCGTAACAACACGTTACTAGTGAGGCAAAAACGTGCACTCGTTGACAACTGTGTGCCTCTCAAACCACGAGTGACTACATTCTCCCAGGTAATATCTCAAGCTTTACTAATCGTATTAGTAACATACAGATGTCAACTTGCCTCACTAGTAACTTGAAGTTGCCCAACTTGTATGCCAAAGTTGTCCTAACTAGTGTGCAGAGCTGCCATTGAACAGTGCAAGGTAGGAGTGTCCCCTGAGTAATTGATGCCCTTACTAAAAAAAGGTTGCCAATCGATGTGACAAGATGCAGGCAAAGCACGACTTTTCAACTTACTTCAACATAGTTCCTTGGCAGCTACTCACAAGTTTTTCAGCAAAAAAACTGACTAAGCCACAACTGCGCAGTAGTTGGCAGCTGGGTGTTACTAGTCGTACTAGTTAAGTGCTAGCTATGGATTAGTAGGATTTTGTCACTAGTTACTAGTAGCACGCAGGTGTCAACCAGCGCACAGTTTAGCTTCACAATTAGTAACATTTAGTCCGACCTTTATGCCAAATTTGTTCTTCTGGTATGGACAAAGAGTGTAACTAGTACTTTGTACGTGGACATGAAGCTGGCTATCAAAGACTCTAAACGCTTTACTTGTTAACTTTTTTTCCTTGAAGTTGGCAGTGGTGAAGTAGTTGCGCTTTGTGTTTGCGGACCGGGCGAGAGTCAAGCGGTGACCTCACCGTGTTCTGTTGGAACAGGAGCTCTGAATCCAAGCTGCTGACGCTCACGCGGGGGACGCCCTGCAGGTAGACGGGCGACATCATCTGCTGCATGACCGTCGGCTGCTGCACCAGCACGTAGGACTGCTGCTGCACGGTCGGCTGCACCGGCACCAGGTAACGCAGCGTGCTGTAGTTGCCGCCGTTGACGGCGTACTGGAGCGGAGAGGCCGAGCGGGCTGTCCCGGTCGTGGTCAGCACTGCGTTGCTGCTCACCGGCTCGGGGGAGGCCACGTTCATCGTCCGATAGGTGGAGGTGGTCGTGGTGGTCTTCTGGCTCTGGACGGACATTGTTGTGGAGATACGGGCAAGAAAAAGTTTGTTGGGAAAAACAAGTTGTGAACGCGTTTAAAACGAGCGAGTTCTTGGTGTGTTTTTTTTTCCCTCCCCGGAGAGGAGAAGTGAGTCGTTCGATGTTACTTCCTCCTCTGCGGGCAGCACTCGGGAGGAAAGTCCGGTTAGTGGAGTCACTCCCGGGGGTGGGGTGGAGAAGCCAGCGCCACGGGGGGAGGTCCTCCTGCTCGGCATGTAAATACAGTAGTTACTCTGCCTCTGGAGGTGGGCGGAACCGAGATAAAGTTCAAACAAATCGACTTATGGCAAGCCCTTCGAGCATTTACTGTATTCGATATCTGTGCGTGTTCAGCTACTTTGGTATGTTTAATGTGCTTCACTTTACTAAAAACGTAATACAATCTTAACTACTAATAATAATGCGCGGATGTCAACTAGTCTCCAGTTTTGCCTCACCAGTAGCATGTTTTCCAACGAATATGCCAAACTTGCCTCACTAGTTTGGAAAAAATGTACACTATTGTAAAAACATAGTTACAGTAGTAAGACAGTCGTTCTACTATTGCACTGAGCTCTCTTACTAAGTGAGGATTAAGAGTGCAGTAGTGCATGGAGATACAGCTGGGTATCGTATGGAATAAATGCTCAAACAGCTCTTCCCATCGTTTACGAGACATGAAGTCATAAATCGTGTTCGCTGGTCACCATGGAAACGTCCACCCCTCTGCACACGAATGTAACAGCGAGCCATTTGTATTGCGTCATTGTGTAACTGCTCATGCTGTATTGCATTCGAAGAAAATGGGAAGTTTGAGTTTTCCGAATTCCGACGAAAGAAGAAAAATGCATCAGAACGCCCATTTGAACAGGTCAGCGTTGCAGAGTCGGGGTTGGGGTGACGAGTTCACTGACGGACTTCGGTATGACAAAAAGGACCCCTTGGAGACACAAGAGCCAAAGAGCCATTCCTGTTTCAGACGGAACCGTACAATTCACATAAATATTCGGGCGTAGTTTTGATATAATAGCGGGTTCTGTAACTAATGAATACAATAGGAATTAACGTCGAAGTTAGTTTAGCAGTAAGGTGTAAGATGGATCTTTCCTCTAAAAGAAACAAACTCTCGCGAGACTGAGGCGACGTCACCTTTCCGTCCCGGAAATCTTTTCATACTAAATCAGCATAATGGCCGTCGACAAAATCATCCATTTATCCACATACCGCTCGCTCGTCTACGGAGCTTTTCACCGGTCACTATAGCCACACGCCCCGAAGTCTCCGTTTTCGCAGCGGTAAGAGAAAAAATCCGCCGTGGGAGATGTTTGGCCGCGGGTTGTGTCGCATCTGTTTGTCCTTAGATATCAAATGGTTCCGCAATCGGCGGAGCCAAACTACGTTAAGAAATTTCACGGATGAACGAAGCCATCGTATTTTCATGTCGAGAGTGCATAAAAGCTTAATATGCGCGTGTATGGGATGGAGCCACCACTCTCCTATTAGGCCGCGATGACATGTACCTAAACCGCCGTTTAGCTGGGAAAAAAATCCGTTGAAGTTAGAAACACCCTTCAACGGTGAAACGTCGAATGTGTGTATATATATATATATATATATATATATATATACACACCTTTGGCCTTTTGGACTCCTAACCTGGTTTACTTTGTGGCGAACATTGTGCTTTTTGTTGTTGGTCACGGTCTTTCAAAAAATGCTGTGTTGACATTTGATACGCTTGTGCAGTTCCTCCTATGTCCTGGCTGGTTGCCCCACCCACAATGCACTGCCAGAGGACTTGTGTCCCAGCTGACCTGCTGTAACCCCAGCCTCCCCATCAATCCGGTCCACAGTACATGAACACAGCTGGGTGCGATGAGCCCATCCACTGCCAGCCTTTACTTTCCATTGCAACTCTAATCACAAGTTAGTTTTAATACTCCACACTAACTTTGTATTTGTGTGCATTCCTGCACTAAAGTGGAGTTCATTGTAATTCTCATTTTTACCTCTCCTTTTCCCATAGGAACTCGCTGATCTTTGCTGCTCATAGTACCGAAGCCATGTCTGGTTCAGGTGACTTACCAGGTGAGTTGGAAATAATATTCCTGGCATTGAAATTTCTGAAGAATTTTGTGAAATAGCAATGGTATTTCCTCTGCAGCTCTCGAAGGGCCTGGGATGGGCGGGATGAAACTCCCCATCGGTATGACCCGCCGGGCGCTCAGCTACGATGACAACCTGGAGGCGCCCATGTCGACACCCCCACACGACATTAACATCACCAACCTGTGGAGGCGCCCCGTCGTGCCCGAGAGGAAGTTCAACCTCTTGGCTGAGGTGGTACACAAACCCTAAACCTTCCAATGCAATGGTGTTTTTTTTTTTAATCACATAAAATTCTACCTTTTTTTTTTTTAAATAAGGTCTCCCTTCTCATCGCACTACATCTGTATTTTCGTCAATTTAACAAATCTGAACGTTCTTGGGAAAACCCCATAACGAAACTTTGATTCCCCTTGAAAGGCGCTGTATTAAAATCTGTTCTTATTAGAGATGCGTTTTAAGAATTGGTCCATTTGTTGGGCCACCAGGAGGACGAAGGTGTTGCGGCGTGTCAGTCTAACATGTTGGAGGGCGCCCCCGCCAGGTCCACAAGTGTGGTGAAGACCAAGGCTTCCTCTCTCATCCTCAACTCTCTCATCACCAGTAAGGCAATGATCGCCACACTTGAAAATATGTTTGTGCTTACATTTGAATGCTTTGATATGACTCAATTATTGATCCTTTCCTCACAGAGCAGACTCATGACAGCATGTACAAGTTTGAGCAGAAAGCGGGCCTCAGCGACACTGGTTACACTCCCCATAAAGGCCTCACGGCAGAGGAGACGAGACATCACCACCGCATGCCCGAATCCTTCCAGGTAACACACAAACATCAATTTTCTTTTCTTGTAGTGTTATGACCAAATAGGAATTCTCATAAAGTTCAGACTGTTAGAACCTTTAAGATCATGATTGTGTCATAGGAGCCTGTACACGTCTGTGGAGGACAAAATATGTTATAGCTCTATTCTATCAGTAGTAGGACCGTTTTGTGTTTCAAGTAGCCTTATTTTTATGGCAATTTCATTGTGCTGTAGAAAATGCAGATTCAGAGCCTGGAGGCCCGGGAGGAGCGCCAGAACTCGTCAGCCCAGTCCACGCCATCCACCACTCCGCACACCTCCCCGAAACAGCAACGCAGGTACCTCACCACCCCCACCCCACCCATCCGGGCTAATATGTAACCAGCCCTGCTTAATTTTGATTTATTTGTTTTGTTTTGTTTAGGAGCTGGTTCAGTACCACCAGTTCGGACGTCAGTGTGAGCTCCTCCAACAGCAGCGTGGATCTGGTGGGAGGCGACGGAGGAGGAGGGATGCTGGAGCGCTGGGGCATGTTTGGGCCACGACCGCTCGTGCACAAGTCCACCTCCGATCTGGGCAGCGATCCTTCAACACAAGGTAAACATGGCTGCGTAAACATTCTAGTGGGAGGGAGAGTGGCACGCGACGAGCAGGTTGGTCGATTTTCCTGGCGCCCACCACCACCACCACCTCATGCAGCTGCCGTTAGACTTTGTGAAGCAGCCCGTGCCTCATCCGACAAAGTTCCAAGCCACAGTGTAAACAACCGTCTGTTTACGAATAAATTGAGCAACATGACTCATGAGTTTGGAAAGCAAAACAAAATGCCAACAAAAGGCTGGCTTTGAGTTAATGAGTGAAAGGACGACCTTCAGACTGCTGCCTATTTTGGATGGCTGCATATAAAACACAAACGGAGGAGGATCAGTTTCACGCAGAGAGCTGTGGAGGAGCGAGATTCGACATGCTGGCAAGACTTTGAAGCCTTTTGCTGCCGCATGACTTTGGGTAGGTGCACTTTCGAGGATGTCTTTGTTCATCCAGCGTTTCCAGAGGAGGCTGCTTCTATGCGATCAGATAGACTTTGTCGAGAAACTTGGTGAAGCAGCATGGGGCCCGTTGCCCAACGTTCCAAGTGGCAATTGTACGTTTATAAAAGTGAGGTGCTCATCTGCTTCTCCCTGATTTTTTTTCCTTTCTTTCTTTTTAAACCCAGCAGGCTTTGCACTGCAGGCATACCGTGGCATCCACAAGCCCAGTGCTGCGGAGGTCATGAAGTCACAGGCGACCGCCCGGTTGGCCGACGGGCCCGACGCCCAGAGGGCAGCCGCCCCGCCCAAGATGGAGATCCCAACGGTGGACGGGCGGCGGCAGGGCGCTCGCCCGCACAAGCTCAAACCCCGCGATATGAACATCTTGACGCCCTCCGGCTTTTAGACGACACCCCCCGTCATGTTGCCCGATTGCCAGCTACTCTGATGAGGTCACGGTTTGCCTTTTAGCAGCTTTCAGTCCGCTACGTTCCATCTCAAAATGGCAGCTCCGATGTAGAGTGGAAATCCCAATTCACAGCATCATCAGTGATTGACTCAAACGATTTTTTTGTAGCTTTTTAAATATTCCTCACAGCACAGAGGAGTTAACCAACGTGTCATGAAACCAAAATGCAGTACAACTGTTCTTCAAAACAGGGAACAAGGAGGCGTTGGTACAGTGATGTTGTCACCTCATGGTGATTTTGAGTTGCAAGTATCTGTCAAACAGTTCGATTGTCATTTTTTGTCAAGTGCTTGGTTAGTTAAAATTCAATTAATTATAAATAATACGGTAAAATGAATGATGAAAATATAAATTATTTTCAATCCTACTTTTGTGCACAGGAAATTCGCTTAGCTCCGCTATACCGAAATATATGCAGCGGGATCTATATAAACCTGTGCAAATTGTCACTCGTGAAAAAGTGATTTCTGAATAATCTTGCCATGATCTTTTCAAAATGATTGAAGAAGCCCGTCCTGTAATTGCACTTTATACCAACCATCATGATCTGCTTAATCCGGAAGATGTTCATGAAGTATACCGAAGTAACAAAATTGTGGTCTCAGGACAATGCCTGACCCACTCGTGCTGAAATGGTCCACTTTTGTACTTTTTTTTTTTCTTCCTTGCCTCTTTATTGTTTAGATGGTTTCATGACTAGTATAGTCAGTACATGATAGAAGTACGTTAGTTTGTTTTTCAAGTTGTCAAAAAAGAAGCAACACAGCTTAATCGCGGCCGTTATTGCAATAGAGTATGTGAATCTTGTATTCTCTCTTTTTTCTGTTGTAGTTGCACTTTTTTATTGTTTTAGTTATTGCACTTTTATTTTCAGTAAGTGCACCAAGTGGTGTCACTGTTACTTTGGCGTGGCGTTCCCTTCCCTTGAAAAGAAAAAAAAAACAGCATCCGTGAATATGACTTTTTGTTCACGTCTAAAGGTTGGCAGAGTTCGCCACGGTCCTTACTGGGGAAAAAAAAAATGTAACACTCCTTGGGAATTTTGAGAGAGAGAAAAAAAGATAACCGCTGACACCGGTTTCACCGACCGATACTGCTTGTAAAATGTACATAAAATTGTACCAAAATAAATGTTTGAAAGCAAGCAGTTCTAAAAGATACAAATGAAATGTGTTGTACTTAATTACAGCTGAACTCTACTTATCAAATGGACTGTCCTTGATTTAAAAAAAAAAAAAAAGACAGGAGGCGGTTAAGCCACTGTAACATTATGCAGTATTGCAGACAATTTGTCCTACTTTGCTGCCCCCCCCCGCTATCTTTTCTGGCCAGAAAAAAAATGCCCTTGCAGCCTGTATATATGCTGTATGACCCATGTGCCGTATGTTGCCCACCCCTCCTCGAAATGGACTGAAGTATGTCTCAAAATGTGTCCTTTTTGTTTGTTGTGGTTTCTAGTGTCTGCACATGATTATTTTTGGCTGAATTTGAGAATAAATGTCAACATTTTCATCACCACAAAAGACATACTTTCTTTTCTGTGAAAATACACTCGGGAGGTCGGTTTTGGTCATCGTGAAGGAGGTGCCCAGTGAGTTATAAGAGCACAACTCACAAAAAGTAGGCTGTCTTGTGCTTTTGATTTTGGCGCCCTGATAAATTCCCAGTCAATATTGTGTCGATTAATTCAACAAAAAGCACCAATCGAGGGACTTTAATTGTAAAAGTTCATTCATGCAAATGAAGGCAGACTTGTAGTGTATTGTTTTGCATATAAAAGTAGGAATGGGTTCATCAGAGGTGTCAAATCCAGATCCAGAAAGTAAAATCCCTGCCACGGTTTGGCTTTCACACAGCCGACAGGTAAACGGGCCCTTAACTGCCGCTGAGCACCCGTGGCGAAAGCATTTTACTTTCTGGAACTGGATTTGACATCCTTGTTCCGCATCCACATGACTAATTCTTCATCTTTCCCTCCATCCTCAAAGACTCTTCAAGATGCGGTCCCGCCTTCCGCCTCGATCAACATTCTTATGCCTCCGTTCCCGCGTTTGGATCTTTCTGTATGTCCGGAAAATCAGCTCCATGTCCGCCTGCAGTGTGGAGTTGCGTCGGTCGGCGGCGGCCCTGGCCCGCTCCACGTCTCGGATCCTGACCTCGGCCGCGCTCTGGCTGCGCCTCTGCCACTCCAGGCGCTCGCGCAGTGCGGCCACCTGCCGCTCAAGGGCGTCGTTGCAGCGCTCCAACCTGTGGCGAGAGTGCACGATCCACTTCTACTTGATCAATTGTCATTTGGTCGAAAACAGCACAGAGGCCAAAAACCTTTTGTAATTTTTGTACCTGTGTATCCTAGCCTGGTACTCACTCCTCTGCTGGGACATCTGCTGTCGAAGTTCGGCCAGGAGCGACTCGGCATCCTCGGGCTCGGATGCTGAAGGTTCCGGAGGACCAGACGGGAGGAACACCTCTGAGCTGCCGGTGCTGAGGGGGCTGAGGATCGAGCCGGATGTCGGCGTGTTCACATGGCGTCCTCCGTCAAGGTCACTTTCCGTGTCACCTTCAAGGTGTTTGTCATCTTCTGCAGCTTGACTCGAGGGGGATCTCATCGGTTTCAAGTCAGGACCAACCCGACCCTCGGGTTCGCTGCCCTGGTCCGGCTGTAAAACCTCGCAGGAGGACCACGACGAGGAGTCGTCTACGGTCTGCCACGCCTCCTCAGATTCCTCGCCGGAGTTGCCTTCACCGTTGGGGTCGAAATGTTCACCGGCGACATCCTCCATGGTCTGACTAGAAGGCGCTCTGTTCAGGTTGTCATAATCCGATGGGGTGCTGTCTTCCTGCACCTCACTGCCGCCTCCGCCGGCCGCTTGGGGACCCTCGCCTTCTGCCCCTGCGATCTGGGTGGCACTGGAACTCCACAGGTGCTCGCCTGCCAGTTCTGCGTGGTAAGAAAGTACAAATGTTCCGTTACTGGATTTAAAAAGTAGATAGTACTGTATTAATTGAGTACTTTTGCCACCTCTGTCGCCTGCCTCTCCCAGACTGGTCCAGACCTCCATCCAGCTACAAACATTTGCAGGGGAGCATCCACCGTTGGTTAGGTACTGATGTAGATCTCTCGTCTTCTCCTGGCCGTGGTTCTGCGGGGGCTGACTTGAGGAAGGTCGCGGGTAGAAGCAGTTTTCCGGATGCGACGAGGTGTAGCGATGGCCAAGGAAAGTCTTGCTGTCTGAGGTTACCTCTGACGCGGCTGCAGCTGAGGGGATAAAGCTGCAGCAACAAGTCAAACAGGTATCTACACTGACTTCTCACTCTGTCAAAATGGATGTGTTAGTTCTTTCAATCGCTGCCGATGATGATGATGCGATGTTAACAGAGCCATCAATGTTCCTTCAGGGTCTATTCTAAATCCACTGGATTTTAGTGTGAATAATTTTGCCACCTGTGGGTCAAAGGGTCTTCAAGCAGGATTTAGAGATGGTTGGCAGCGTGATTTCACAGTCAGAAATCCAAAAGGTACCTGGTAGCGTGTCCCGGCTCTCTGCACCGCTCTGCAATCAGCGGTAGCGACATCTGGCGAAGGCAGGGCGGCTGCTGCAGATGCGGTCGTCTGAGAGCACCGGGCGAAGCGTGAAACCCTCTGGCAGTATGCGCAGGAACTCTGGGAAACAGGGACTGGTGCTCTCTGATCAGCTCCAACATCAGCCCCTGAACTAGCGCTGCACCTGGAACACAATCCTTCCAAGGTCTTTCTGACGCTAAGACCGAACCGCCGAAGCCTTGTGAGCTGGCGTTTACCTCCCATGATGCTTTCCGGGTCCTCTGCTTTGGCCCGAAGGATGTTTGGTCCAAAGACTGTGGCTAAATTCTGGCAGCTCATCTTGTTCCCTTTTGAGTGACTCTGCACCTCGTTGAGAAATCTGTCCACAAAGCCAAGACTTACAATGGCACCTTGACTGAGCAGTGCTTTAACTCGTATTCGGTAGTTATTCTGTAGCTCTTACTGGCATATAAACTGAAGAAGGTTGAAATTGGCCACTGGTAGCTCCTGAAGAAGATTCCTCAACTCCCCCAAGCCCTGTCATTGCAAAAAAGGGGGGTTAAAGTGTACTTTTCAAAAGTCCAATTTCTCACTCTTTTCCATATTTTCTTTTTTTTTGGAGTGGCACCTCACCTGCGTGCGGTCGCTAGAAAGCTTTTGGCCACTGAGCAGGAAGTCCTGGTAGTGACTGAAAGGAATCAAAGGCTCCGGCAACTGTCGCAAGTAGAGCTTCAGCAGCGACGCCACCGTGTGGACGTCTGTATTACTGCAACCACATCAAGCTCAGTTGAAACTCCCTGATTGAAATGACCGACTGCACCACAAAGCCCAAAAAAGTCGGAGGCGGACCTGTCGAAGGAAGGCCTTTCGCCTGCGTCAAAGGCCTCCTGCAACTCCCTCACCAAGCTCGCCCGTCCCGGCTGACGAAACAAGCCCACCTCCCGGAGGCCCCGCTCTCGTATGAAGGCCACACACTGCTCCACCACCAGGGGAACCGAGCGTACGCCGTAACGACGCTCGTACAGCACCGTCTCCTCCAGACGCTGACCGAACACACCTAAGCCGGAGTCACAAAGAAGTTGCGTCGCAGTGGTAGACAGGGGTCAGATACGCAACGCCAAACTGCAGCGATGCCGTGCTGAACACATCAGTATGTCTTCTCTTTAGTATCTTAAATCATTCTTAGGCTCTTTTACTTTCTCGCTATGCAATCCCAATAGAAAAGGCCAATAAAAGTTGCTTCGCAATGGGTGAAGCACATTCCGTACAAGTTCGAGGAAGAAAACCAAGTATCCCAAAAGGCTCATTTTGTTTACCTGTGAAGGGAATCCAGACTCCAGACTTGTTGAGGCTTTTCAGCCACTCGTCCCCTTGGCCGGCGCTGTTGGACAGGAAGAAATACGAGCCCGGGCTGGCCAACACGTCTCTGTTCCCTGCGCACACCAACCCAAATGTGCTTTTTATGGTTCTGCCGTTGAAGGAACACGTCCCATCCCAAAGCGTTTGTTTAGCCAGTCACGAGGATGTGAGATCTTTTTTTTTTTTTTTCAAGACGAGCCAAGTTCAGCTGTAGAGCAGAGGCGACTTAATGAGCCAAAGAGGAAATTGGATTACGTTGAGGAAAGATAAGATCACAGGAGGACGAGTCTCCAACCATCTCAATTCCTGTCAAGACAGTGTTCACTGACTTCCACGAGACCTTTTACGGTGCATGGAACCAAAATTATATTGAAATGACAACATAGGTATGATATTTAAGAGTCACAAGGGCTCAAACATTCCACACACACGCAGCACTTCTCGTTCCTGTCGTGTTTCACTCTCCCCCGCCTCCCTTGAGAGGAGGCGGGGGAGTCAAATTGAGAACTTTTCAAATCCCTGAGTCATCATTTCATCTCAAGGACGCACGAAGTCATTCACGCGATCTGCTGGGATGAATGTGATGCTTGTGTGGATGTCACCTTTGAGGCCTGTTCTGTCATGTTTCCAGGACTTGAAGCAGCTGAGTCCCATGCTGCAACACTCCCGCTCCTCTCTTGCTCGCCGCTTGCCGCAGTAACAGTAATTCTAGACGCTCAAGTGCGGACAATAGAAAGTTGAGCCCGTTTTTTAAAGTGAAGTTGCTCAAAAGTGCGCCGCCTCCGGCTTGATGCACTCCTCTTCCCGGTGGAACATGAAGAGATTCCAAGCTAGGCTGTTATGGTGGTTCATGTCGCTGACTTCTTCAGCTAGCCACGGGATCAATTCCCTCTCGATGCGTCCTGGGATTGACTGGCAACCGGTCTTGTGGTCCACTAAGCGGAATCGACTTCAGCCCCTAGCCTGACCCATCACCCAATAACAACTGCAGAGATGGGTGATTCTGGAAAAGATGGAATGGTTCACGTTGCTGACCCGCATCGGATCACTTCCGACTCAATGTGTCCTGGTGACCAGTTCAGGGTGTGGTGACCACATCTGACCGGTCCAAAAGCTGTAGTCTGCATAGAAGATAAACTGCGGGACCCACCACCTGGCCAGGGCAAGGGATGGTGGCCCTGGAAAAGATGAAATATTTCACATGGACCTTCCTTCACCACTTTGGTGCCCGCTGTGCTTGGCTCATTTGTGAGCAGTCTCGGGTACCATCTGGGCTACCGCTGAACAGGAGAAGCCAAGCGGACATTGGAGAATTGGGCGGTCTTGGAAAAAGAGCCCATGGAGATGACAGGAAATTCTAGAATATACTCAAACCTACGATCTTGGCTCCTTTTGCGGAGGATGCAGGAGAATATTCCGCTGTGGAACTCATCGGGCTTAGCATGGAAAGTAGAGAGCCCGAAGGCGGGTTAGGTGGCATAGAAAATACACGGACGAATTGAATAGTCAGTTTTAGAAGATGTCAAACCTCCAGTTTTGGTCCCCTGTGGAGCTTTCAACTTTTCCATGTTCTTCTTCGGATGATCCTGGTACTTCTACACTTGTGAAAAACGTCTCTAGCTCCTCCAGTTAAAGGGTAAATCCCACGGCAGACAACCCGGTTTGAAGTGAATGTGTAAGCCCGTTTCTTGGACTTCAAGCGGAATAAACCACAAAAGTCGCATTATTCTGTCCGTCTTGGAAGCTGTCGCACATTTTTCTTTCTTGTGCCCTCGTGAAAAAGAGATTCTCAAGGAACCCCCTCTTAATGTTCCCTCACTCTGACTGGATGTCCTGTTCCATCCTTGAACACCTGCCGCTCCGTTTCCCTTGCCTTCATCCCACCCACCCCCACTTTTTTCCTCCTTCCTTGCCCGGCTTCTCCCTCTCTTTGTCCAGCTTGTCCTTCCACTCTCCTCCCTCTCTCTTTCTCTCGCTCTCTCTCCCCATTTCCCAGCACTACGTGTGGCCCCGTGTTGTCCCCCTCCCCATTTACCTCATCAATAACCGTGGCGCTGCGTGTATGTGTGCCAGTGCATTAGGAAAATTGGTTCTCTGCGACGCAGCGCTCTCCTTTACTCCAGTAATCACAGCAGGGAGAGAAAGATGGAGAGAGACAGAGATGATATGGCTCTGACTCTGCTGCTGAGATATCATCTGCAGTACTACACACACACACACACACACACACTGTGTCACCATGATTCACGTTAAAGCGAGACAGACTGGTTGTCCCTGTCAACTTTTGAACTCGCTGTAAAAAGCCCTCTCTCTCTCTCGACTTCAGATCAATATATTTTATTCCGTCTGAGTGATGTTCCAACTACCTCCAGTACCAAAATGTGTGGCTACTCTAATAATTGGCAACCTGATAAAAACTCCCCGGAGACCCATTTTGGCTCTACGTATTGGAAAGGCCGCCATTGAGGCACCCTTTCGACCATTTCTTTTCTATAGGCCTAACCCAGCTCACTTTTGGTGAGAGAAGCGGGATACACCCTAGACTGGTTGCCAGTCAATTACAATCTGTACATTAACAGAGAAGAGGTAAAGTGGGAGTGATTTCCTGTACCACAAGTCTGAGAGGCTACTACTAGACGCTAGAACAAAAGCCCAGTGGTTCTTTATAGGAGCTCTGAGGGACACAATAAGATGGAATTCCAAGTTCAAAAGATGCAATCCCCCCCCCCCCCCAAAACTATCAAAAGTCAAGTGCCAAGGGGCCAAAAGCACAATGTACATGTGAAAATTGCACACTGGTGGAAGACTTACAGGCAGCTCTCGATGATCATCGTTGACTTCCAGAGCAGGCCAATTGAGATTAACGGCTGACTGTATATCGACCTGATCGATGGTTTCCCCCCAGCCCCCATTTTCTAATCCCAGCCGAGAGCTTTAAACAGCTGTCCGTCGATCCGAGCGGCCCTGACGAGTGCCGTGACGACCACATAACTCTGCGTGCGCCTGAGTAACAAGCTTTTCAATGAATGAAATAGTGAAGCACCTCGTCTCACTAATTTAATGAATGAATGGTGCGCGGGAAAACGTGTGATGCAAACGGTATGTTTTTAATTCTACTTTGGGAGTCAATTATGGAAGATGACTAATTTTTATTATTTTTTTTAAATCATAATTTGTATTTTTTTCCAGAGACTTAGTTTTGTCACTGCCAAAAGACAAATGCATTTTTTAACCCTTATGCGATAATTGTTACTATCATTTTGATGACATCTCATTTAAAATGAAAAACACACCTATGAACTACCTATTATTTAAAAGAAGAGTAGAGACCATTTTAGTGTGTATTGTGACGTTATAACTTTATTGCAATGTTGCTGATAAAAGCCAGGTTATTTTTGTGTTTTTCTGTCGAAAAACGACACACAAGCACAGGACCTAATGACCACAGCAAACATTTGATCGAAAAAAAAAATATTGTATGTCAGTGTTACCAAATTCCTCATTTCATCCATTCATTGTCACTTAGATGAACATGTTACGGGACTCGCTTCATGTCCTAAAGGTGGGATTTCACGTGAACTTGTTCTCTCAGCATCTTACGCAACTAACAAACGGTTCCCTCCCACCAACAGCGGGTCATGGCAGGAACGTGAGGCAGCTGCTGGAAATTGTTCCGCTGTCTGGCCGGCGGTGGGATTGCGTGGAACCAATGGTGTCATGTTAATTTTAGCGTGGCTTTTTAAATTAGGTGCTGTTGCTCTGCTCGCTTGCCACTAAGGCTAAAGATAGGTGTTGACTTATGTCAATTAAGACACAGGAACTTTGCCCAGTTTGTTTTTGTGCAACGTACTGATTAGCAGCTATTCACGTAGTTGTTATTGAACAAATTGTTGCTACTGTAGCAATCATTGTTGTTTAATAAGAGTGGACATAGAATTGAGCCCAGAGGAACACCACCTCACCTTATTTAGTCTCTTTTCAACTTTGTTTTAAGCTACATTATGTTTGCTTCAGTTTAAAGTTGTGAACCCACCAGAAGGTTAACGATTACGACATTTTCAACCTTGCCTGTATACTGATCGCATGACTCGTCAACTTTGTACAAATGTGAATCTGCATTCTTTTTGGTGATTGCCGTTAAATGAGTGATACCTCTTGACATTTTGGGTGTCAAACAACACCACGCGAGCCGTATCGCCTCATCAAATGCTGTGTACCTTTACATCGCAAAACCATTATCTGCTAGTAAAATTAGAAAGGCCACGGTTTTTATTTTTTTTGTTTGAAACAAGAGACTTGTGCTAGGTCAGGGGCCGCGGCGGTGTTTCCGCCCCATCACCCACCACCAGCCACCTTACGACCCGTGTCTCGTTTCACTGCAGCTGGCTGTGACTTTTACCACTGCTGAGGTGCTTCGAGGGAATGCCCCACGTCTTGCGTTTTTGAGGAACATCATGTTTTATTGCACCGGTCACGTTAATTCCATAGCCCCTTTTTTGGCAGGCCACATGGCAGTCAACACTCACGTTGCACCTTATGGGAAGAAGAGGAGGGAGAAGACAGAGGAGTCAGAATAAAGCAGCAGGAAAGTCCCAAGAGCCACCTGCCAAAGGAGAACAGCACACACAGCATAGCAGCCTTCATTCATCGGTTGTCTTATTAAGGTGAGAGCAAAAAAATATTTTGGCGCAATGCCTGCTGAAAACTGACTTTCTGATTCAACTGTTTTTCACACCCATCCAGCTGTCAAGTCTTGCTAAAGCAGCACCATGGGCAGGAAAGACCAGGACTGTGGTTCGTGGTTAGGTATTTTCACATAAATCTTGTCCAACTCTTGACTTTTGCGTACCTATTTTACCAATTGATTATTTTGCCGGTTGACCCATGGCTTGTTTTCTTAGACCGCAATGAGGTCAAAAGAGATTCCTTGCAAGATGAGATAAAGAACAGCAGCCGTGGCAACCAAACAGGTGGCAACTGCGTAAGTAATATTCTTGTGAAAGATGCATTCTGTGGTACTGAGAAAAACGTGACAGGCTGTTTTTAAACTTTAAAAAATTTGCAACGGCAGTCATGGTCCAGATGGGAAAGTAAAAAGCGGGTGAATGCAACAAAATGTGGCAGTGTGTAATTGGGTGTAATCAAATTTGGAAGCGGTCCAGATGTTGAAGGCGTGCAACTATAAAGAGGGATGTGCTTGTATACTGTTTAAAAAAAAAAAAAAAAAAACAATGCCCTAAGAAGCCAGGATATGCTGTGGGCACCAAAGATGAACTGTAATAAATCGGCATTCCCTGTAGAAGCAACTGAAAAGTCACTTTTCCATTCTATGTACCCTTTCTGTTGTCCATCACGTTGTAGCGCACTGTGTCTTCTTCGCCCCAGCTCCAGCCCACTCGCCTTAGCGATGACAACGAGGTTCGGAGGAGTCAGGCCGGCGGCAGCAGCAACTACGATGAAGAGGAAGGTCACCTGATCTACTACGCCGGCCTTGTGCTGAAGAAACGGTGTATGTGGCTTTCTGTCCTTTCTGTCCCTCAGTCGGTCCATTAATAAATGCCTACCTGTCCCCTTCCCAGATGAGGTGGTGTCCACGCTGGGTGCAGGGGCTTTTGCCAAGGTGGTCGAGTGTATTGACCAAGACAAGTAAGCTACATTTTGATCTGTAAATTGAGTTTCATCTGCTGTAAAAATGAGTTTGACTCTAACATCACTACAAATGGATTGTTCCTCACGGTCGAAGTGGTTCACCCAGCATCAAATCGGTTTATTGTGGCATCAGCAATATGTTTGCACGTTAATATTTCAGGCACAGGCGTGTGGCAGTGAAGATTGTTCGCAACATCAAAAGCTTCCGTCAAGCGGCCAAGTGTGAGATCGCCGTCTTGGAAGAGATCAACACCTTGGACGATGACAACAGTTTGTGAGTGATACGCGGGTTTCCGCAAGTGATTCATCAAAGAATGTATTTGATGTTTCAGCGCAATGCATTTGTATTTAATCTTAAAGAATGGCTTGATTTTTAACGCCAATTTAGGTAATACAATACCTGACTTAGTCCAGTTTATTTTCATTTTCTTAAAATTACATTGACTTACATGAATATCACCACCCCCTTAAAATAATGGCCAAAGTTATAGTTTGACCCCCCCCAAAAAAAAAAAATCATCTCCCCAGGATGCTGGCTACCTTTGCTAAAATCAGTGAATTTTAACCCTGAAATTAAATTATTCATAAATCTAATCAGTATCTGGTTATGGTTCTTTGTGTTTTCTGGAGAAAAAAAACATGGAGGTGATGATATGAAATGTCTTTTTCGGAATAAAATCTCTAACAAAGAAAGACAAAAAAAAAAAGGAAAAAAACAAGGCCTCTAGAAAGGAGCTCAGAGGAACACCACAACTTCAGGAACAAAGTCAAATCCTCCATTTACTGAATCCATGGATCACAGTGTCAATAATAATCACCTAAAACTACTCCCAACATACAACTTTTTGACTTCTTTTTTAGCTCGCTAACCTCTATTTGTTTCAATGTTAAGTCTTGGGTATAATGATGTTACTTGGAGAGCAAAGTGTTTTTTAGGTGGTGCCATTTGAGCTCTGTCTTCTTCCCAGTGCCTGTGTGCGGATGCTGGACTGGTTTGAGCACCAAGGCCACATGTGTCTGGTCTTTGAGCGCCTGGGACTCAGTACCTACGAGGTCCTCAAGCAAAACCAGTTTCTGCCGTTCAGCGTGGAGCAGATCCGACATATGGCCTTCCAGATTTTTCGAGCCGTCAGCTGTGAGTCAAGTGTGTTGAAACAAGCTTGAGTATCAAAACCTTCTATTCTGTGTTCATCCTGAAAGTTCAGTTGACTTTCTTTTGTCTTTTTCCAGTCCTACATCGCAATAAGCTGACCCACACCGATCTGAAACCGGAAAACATCCTGTTTGTCTGCTCTGACTATGACATGGTGTACAACGACCAGATGGTAAAAGCTTCCCCATAGTTACCCTCAAACGCTGAAATAAAACCTGAAGTGAAAATGTCTGTGTGCGTCAGAAACTCGACGAGAGGAAGCTGAGGAGCCTGGATGTAAAGGTGGTGGACTTCGGTACCGCCATTTTTGACCATGAGCATCACGAATCCTTGGTCTCCACGCGCCACTATCGAGCTCCGGAAATCATACTTGGTATTAACATGGGGGAAAAATGAGTGCAGTGGTGCCTTGAGATAAAACTTTATTTGTTTCATGGCCACAAAAAAAAAAAAAAAAGTCAAATCATCTTTCTTGATTAAAATAAATGGAAATGCCTTTCATCAGTTCCACCCCCACATTTTTTAAAATGTAATCGTTTTTTTTTTAAAATAACAAAAATAGCCCTCAATAATGACCTAATTAAATAGAGAGTAAAAAAATTAACAATTTTTGCATCATGATTTCATGCTTAAATTCTGCTCCTTCTTCTAATATTGGTCCTATTTTAAACTTGTGTGGTCAGATCTAGGCTGGAATCAGTCTTGTGATGTTTGGAGTTTGGCCTGCGTTCTCATGGAGTACTACCTTGGCCAGACGCTATTCCCAGTATGTACACACACCCGTCTGCTGGGCGAAGTGAGAATATGTGGTCACGAGGCACAGTACGGGCATGCTCACTTCCTGCCCGACTTACCAACACCACCGCTGCCAAAAAAATCCAAAGTCCTTTTTCTTCCTGTGTGTCCCTCCAGACTCATGACAGCAAGGAACATCTGGCCATGATGGAGAAGATCCTGGGACCCATCCCGCCGCACATGCTGAAACAAACCAGGTCCCACAAAACACTGGCGCACGATCTTGTCTAAATTACGCTCCTCAACATAGCCACAAGATGGTGCAATAGCACCATTTTTTTTTTCAAATTGAGGCTCCTTAACTCAGGTCAACATATAGTAGTTCTTTGGCACCAAGATGCCACAAGGTGTCAGCAAAGCATGACTTTTTTTTTCTCAATGAAGCTCCTACACTTAGTTCAACATAGTTCCTTGGTTTAAATATGTCACAATGTGGCAAAGGTTCCAAATAAGTGAATCTGCAACGATGCGGACGAAAACCGTAGAACATATTTAACGTGTTTGTAAGTAACTTGCCTGACGCCCCCAATGTGTCCCACCAGGACGGGACCCCAAGCGTCAGTGTCGTGAAAGAATTCACGTGGTGTTTTTTTTTAGGTCCACCTCCTGTATTGAACCCCTGTTATAATCATTGTGTTTAGAAAGCAGCACTACGTCCTCAATGGCCGACTGGACTGGGACGAGCTCAGCTCCTCGGGCAGATATGTCCGGAAACATTGCAAGCCTCTCAAGGTACGCCGGACACAGGGTGTCAGATAGAAAGTCCGGCAGGTAGTGATGTAGTTCTTGTGGCAGAGCTTGCCGAGGCGCAGCGAGGACGAACGGCAGCTGTTGGACCTTCTGGCCTGCATGCTGGAGTTTGACGTGACTCGACGCATCACCCTGGAGGAGGCACTGTGGCACCCGTTTTTCGAACTGGCCAGAATGGAGAAACAACAGCGAAGCTAACACACACACACACACACACACACACACACACACACACACACACACACACACACACACACTTATATTACAGCCAACCCTCAATATTTGGTTAAGGGACCAAGAGCAGTCACAAATAATAATGCCCCTCCCCCCGTATGTCGTCGTATTTATTTAAGAAATTTGTACTGGCCCAGACGAGCAGGCGTCGGTGAATTTAAGGGGGCCGGCGCAGTCACGTAGTGGACTCGGGTCACTGAGCTTCTTTTGCTGTTGAACCCTGCAGTATAGCCATATGGTAACCATCAAAAGAAAAGAAATACGTCATAGGTATGCAAAGTTTTGGTTATGTCCTACAAAAAAAAAAGTGAGTAGGTGAGTTTCTAGTCAACCCTCATCCAACTCGATGAGGGTTGACTGTAGACAGAAATACATTCGACCTCAACCTGCTGCTTTCTGGGTTTGGGTTTCTTGATTGTTGAAAGTGAATGTTGTCACGATGGAGAGCGATTCTTATTACCAAGTGGCATTATCGTGCTTTTCTGTTGATTACAATTTGTGAATAAATATGCACCATTTTGGTCGGTTTTATCTCAACGTCCTAGATGGGCTTCCCCCCACCCTGTGCTTACATGACCTCTCTGAAATGGCGAGTAATGCAGAATTGGGTCTTATTACCTGCCTTGCCTGATTAGGTTACATTGACACTGCAGCCTGCAGTCACACGTAAGTCAATATGGATCCAAGCTGAGCCCCATCCACGTGGCCTGGTGGCAGATTTATTGAGAGTGGAGCAAACCAGGATGTTTCCATGACTAAATAATCAACTGGACAGAGGAAAACCTTGAGATAAACCATTGGACGTTTGCTTGGGTTTGTTATCTCCAGCAACGACAGTCTTACAGTACGTCAGTTAGAAATAAAGCACAGAATGTACGACCAGGATGTACTTTGAAACGCACAAGCAATTGTATGAGGTAAGTGGTGAGTAAATCGGCCTCAGAGTCAAACGGTTCTGGGTTGGAATCCCAGAAGAGTCTTTCTCCTTCACTCTGCTTTGAAGGAATTGAAGGGGTTCAGCCACCAGTTCAAGTCTGTGCTTGCGACTGAAGGTCTCCAACCCTAGACCGGTCCAGGAGCCGACCCCCTTCCCGCCAGGCACGCAAACATGTCCGCTATCTGCGTCCTCACCTCCCTCTGCCAACAGGCGTAGACGAGTGGATTGATGAGCGAGTTGGACATGCCCAGCAGCCACAGGTGGTTCTCCAACACCGTGATGAGCCGGCAGCTTTTACACAGCAGCTGCACGATGCTCACCACGAAGAAGGGGCACCACAGGGTCAGGAAGCAGCCCACCAGCAAGGCCACGGTCCTCAGGGCCTTGACGTGGCTCCAGTAACGGCTCCTCGCTTGGGGCCACTGGGAAGAGTGCCGACGGCCGGTGGTGGTCCGGGAGCCCGCCTGGCTGATCTGGAAGATCTGACGTTGGTGGCCACAGGCGATCTTTAGGATGTCCATGTAGATGTACACAAACACGGAGAGGACGGGGAAGAAACACACGCTGAACAGGACGATGATGCCCGTCGGGTAGATGACGGAGAAGAAGGCGCACAGGCCACCGTAGCCGTCTGTCTGCAGTTGGCGGACCATCACTGTGGACAGGAGGGGAGGATGAGTCAGGAAAGCCGTCGCAACGTTTCCGTGGCAGGCAGTGCATTTGCCACCTAAAATCTGATTGGAGTAAAAAAATAAAAATAAAAAGCTTCCAGCAGTGCAGCTAAAATAAAATGCTCTGAAATTAAGATAATTGAAAATACCAAATAAAAGTTTGCGCATGAATACTAAATAAAAGATTCAGGTACTTCACATGTATGGCAAATAAAAAGTCTGCAGATCTCAATCTACTGACTGAGTGATTTTTACCTGGTAAGAATCCCACAATGACCGAACAAGCCCAAAGAGCCACCAGGGAACCGGCCGCTGTCCCCTTTCCAGAAAACCTGGTGTACCTCAGGGGCACCTTGATGGCGGCGTAGCGGTCCAGCGAGATCAGAAACATGGACAAAATGGACGCCGTGCACGGCGACATCACGAAGGCCATCCGCATCAAACAGCGGCTCTTTCCCGGAGCCGGGGATGTGAAGTTCCCGGCACCTTGACGGTAGTAGTGATGGTGGTGGTGGTGGTGGTCCGTGGAGGTGACGTTGGTACCGAAGTCCTCTGTGGCCAGACCGGTAATGGCCAAGCCCACCAGGATGTCAGCCAGGGCGAGGTTGAGGACGAAACACCAGCTCTGGCTGCACCTTTTAGCCAGAAGGCGCAGGAGGGCTGCAGCCACCAGAAGGTTGGTGCCCACGATGAGGCAGGAGGCCACGCTCAGGATGAGACCCGTCACCCGTGGCTTCAAGCCGTCACCCGCGGCCGCAGTCATGCTCGCTCTAGTCCTCTCGCGATCCCGACACAGGCTGCGTGTGCAACTCGTGCACTCCCGCCGCCATCGACCAGCCAGTGACTTTATTAAATGAAGCTTTTTCAGACATCCCCGCATTGGGTCCTGTACGGTTGAGTCATTTTCAAAAAAACAGCAGCTCGAGTTAACGTACAACCTAGCAGACCTACTTTACTCCCACCCGCCCTCGGGAGAGACATTTGCCATTACGGGACATTTTCCACTCAGCTTCACACACAAACAGATATGGCTAATGATGTTTTTTCACAGCCATGCATGAAAGGACCGAACCTTAAAGGATTTCCATGATAGGGTCAGGATTCTGAAAAAAAAAAAAAAAAAGATGGAAAATAAAGTCAGGATTCAAAATGTTTCTGGTATATACATACTAATTCTACCTATCTTGAGAGCACGGTGGTATTTTGATTACCGGTAACTTTTTTTTTTTCCATTAAAAGCAACACCTATTTTTTTTTTGTCATCTATGTCTAATATATAGGTTAATTTAGACTTCATTCTTATAAAATGATGCAGTTCTCCAGCTCCAAGTACAATTCTCTGGATTATAAACGCAAAACCTTCCATTTGTGGGATTTTCTGATTGGCCCATTTTACTGAGTTAGTTGTAACGGTCTTCTTTGTGTCTTTATTATGTACAGTATGTATTATACTGCCCCCTGTTGGCCAAAGTGCCCAATATCCATTGAACTGAGGCAAATCAATATAGCAAAACTTTTTTTTAAATTACCGTTACTGTATTTTATACAAAGTACGAGACTGTAGAGTGCTATTTTTCAAAATTAAAACATCATTAAAAATTGTTGTGTTTTGTGGGTTCCACAAATTTTTTTTGACTTGTGATTGACTTTTTCACCAGAGTTAAATTTAATAATAGACGGAAACTATGAAAATGCTAATGAATAGGAAACAAAAGACTACAACAGACGCTAATATATCGGACACAACGGGGAAAAAAACAAAACAGGAAATGACTTTGGACTGTCTCGTTGGTGGTGTCATTTCGTTTATGAGCTTCACATGACCCGAGAGCTTTTTGTCAACCTGCCCCCCACCACCGCACCACCATTCCCCATTAAAAACACAAACAAACAAATAGGTGCCGCCACGTTTGACACAATGCATCAATGTCATCCAAGCGCCGCTGGATCTTTCAGGACCTTTTGAAAAGCGCCCCCCTCAGCAGTTAGCGTGGCTGGCGGGTTGTGGATTCCAGGTGAGGAGTCCGCTTTGGGTTTTGTTTACACCTCGAGACAACGCCAATTTCCTGACATCCCTTTTGTTTTCTTTTCGTTCCTTTTTCTTAACCAAGCAGGAGCTTTTTTTTTCCGAGGACAAATCGGTAAGCAAAGGGTGTTGCAATGTTGTGTGAGATGGCCGTTTGTCTCGGGTACGCCGTTCACTCTGTTCTCGGTGATGTCGAGAAGTCACGTGACTAAAGTCAATAAACTTAATCAACAAATGAATTAAAACCAAAAAAAAAAGTTTTTTTAAGAAGGAAAAAAAATGTCAAACTAAAATAAGGCGTAACTACTCACCCTAAGGTATTTGCATCCGCTTAGCATGATGCACAAAAAAACGATCTTAAATTAGTCCTGCTGAGATTGGGTGGCAACCAGTTCAGAGTACTCCGCCTGCTGCCCGAACATAGCTGGGATAGCTTCCAGCACGCTCGCGACCCTCGTGCGGATAAGCAGATCAGATAATGGATGAATGGATCATTTGTACTGATGCGCGGAACATTGTGCGTTTGCCGTTGTCGCTTTCCGTTTGAGTTGCAGGCTTAAGATGCCCGTGAAGAGCCTCCTGCTGGCCAGGCTGGTGTACTGCGCTCAGCGTGCGGCCAAGCTCTTCTGCGGTCAGCGCAAACGGCACAATGGGACCTCGCCCGGACCCCGGTAGGACTTGGTTGCTCTTTTAGGTACACCCTCACTTGACCCCTGCGTTCTTGTGGTTCGGCACCTACAAATTCACCTATTCGGTGATTTTTTTTTTGGGGTGGGGAACAGGGGGGGTATTAATTTTTTTTTCATGAGTTCACATGGACATTTAGAAATGGTAGATTCACACTTGTTGGCTCCGTATTTTCATTCCCACCACGAATATTTCCCTTGTTGACTCTCTGTTGCCATAGCAACCTGATGTCGCTGTTCCAGCAGCTTTCCAAGAGGTTCACCGATTTGCTGCGCAACGTTCTGTGAATCCCGGCTGGGAATGATAGAATAAAAGGTGGAAAGATGATAATAATAGCCTACTCTAGGAAAAGTACAATTTCCTGCTGCTGTGGGATCTTTTTGCCATGTTGTTTTTAACTCAATAAAACACCCTCACTGGCACTATTGTGATTGACTGTCATTATGTTAAAGACGAAGAAACCCTCGAAGAATGAAACTTATCACATAACGTGATATTTATCACATTTAACTTGAACAATATTGTTTATTTAAAGTTACAAGGTCATTTCAAAATGCAAGAACTATCACGTTATATGTATAAGATGAAATCAAGAACTTTAAAATGTGAATTTCATCACGTTATAACGTGGTGTGAATTTTCATTTATTCATTGCTTGGTAGCAGCCATAGCCTTCCGTACTTCCGGCAAATCCCCAGTTGGGCAAATTATTTTGAAACTACTAGTGTATTTCACCTCACACTACTTAATTCTGTCACCTCGTACAATAACCCAAATTGTTATAATTCTTCGAATTACAACGAACAACACAATTTCACTTCGATACTCTCATGACCTTGCTTCGGACGAGTGAGTCGTTGTACTTTGAAGGTTTGACCCGGAAATCCAGGCTGTGTCGCTTTTCTGTTTCACTTGACATTAGCTGAGTCCAAGACCAGCCGAGCGAGACGGCTAACAAGTTTTTTTTCTTTTCTTCCCCTCGTCGGTGTAAACCACGAGTGAGTCTTGACTCACGGAAAAGCGATCTTAGTGGCAGTTTGTGGATTTTATCGACTACGTCCAGGTATGTAAATACAATTTATTTGGATCGGGAAGTATTTGGAAGTGATCCAACAGGCTAGTAATCCCCAGAAAGTGCTAGCCGACAAGAGCTAACTCACTTCGACGGCGTTCAAAATGAATCCTCAAATTATGTAGTAAAATTCCAACCGTATGAAAAAAATGTTAAAGTTAAATTTTAATATTTATTCGGCGGGTTTGTTGTCGGACAACGTGACTTCATAAAGAACTTCAATTCGTGTTCCCGTCGACGGGTCGGTCAGATAATTTCGTCCTCCTCCAATGGAATCTCGGAGCGTTTGACTGACAGCAGATGTCGGCCAATTACAACGTAATAGACAGCGTGACGACGTTTGTGTCTCTTTCCGGCCTTAGTGTCTATGTTGTGAATATGTATAGGAACATATTTCAATATTACATGTGTAGTGGCATGAATATTTCTTGGCGTTGTCAATTTTGTGACTTTACAAAGGAATTTTTAGTAAGTGTTACATTCGAGCGCCGTTCCTCCAATGAAATCGCGTAAATATTTGATTGACATGGGTGACAGCCCATAGCAGTTACCCAGCCGATTTGGCGAACGTCTCGTGTCTTTTTTCGGTCACAGCGCGTACTTGATATGTATATGTAGACATTTGTATTGACTTGTATTAATTAAACCGTTTTTGGCCTCGTTGGGCCTTCATGAAAAAAATATCAATTGACTACGAGTTATTTTTACCGTTGTTGGAATAGCATCGCGTACACGATTGATTGACGTGGCCCACAGCAAATAGCAATGACGCGGCTGTCGTGACGACGCTTGGCCTCAGTTTCCGGCCGCAATGTGCTTTCGGGTGCTGATGCTGATGAGGCAGCCCCTGCTGTTCTCGGTAGCATCATGTTTTTCGCCGTGCTTGTTCGCCTGCTGTCACAGCGCTGTTGCGTGGACTTGTGCCTGGGCGGCTTTCTCTTGTTCCTGGCCGGGCTGCAGCAGGCAGAGGCTGCCGCAGCCGCTGGAGCCCCCACGGCGGAGATGGTCAACCTGAACTGGAAGCCGTTCATCTACGGTGGGATGGCCTCGATCGTCGCAGAATTCGGTAGGTGATGCACCGCACCAACGACTGTGACTCGGCAATTAGCTTTTACATTTTTTGGGTAAAGGTATTGACCCTGCAGGGCTCAAAATGATTCTTTTTTTGATCGTGTATTTAAATCTATTTTTAGGAATCTAATAAATGTTTCTATATTTGAGTGGGACTTGCCTATTAACCCGTCCTGTTATGTTGCAGTTAAAATAGACCTGCTTCATTTAAATTTATGGCAGGAATATTTTTTTAAATTTTATATATACTCGGCTATGTTAACTTTTTCTTTTATATATTTTACTTAAATTCCATTTGAAGTTTCTTGTAGACTGTTGCCTTTACTCTTTGAACTAAATTCAAATGCTATCAATCCATTCCAGCCTTTTTGAGATGTGTTTTTAATAAGAAAAATAGCATTTCATAATAGTGTACTTTATTAAAACATACCTTATTGACGTCATTACCTGGACTGTAACAGATTCAACAGCTTTTGCCACATTTTTCCTTCTATTCAAGGGACATTGTGCTGCTCATTCACTGTAATACAGACAAAAAAAAGTAATGTGGCCCGGTGGTCGAGTGGTTAGCGCGTCCACCTCACAATGCAGAGGTCGTGGGTTGGATCCCCACTCCGGCCTTTCTGTGTGGAGTTTGCATGTTCTCTCCGGGTCTGCATGGGTTTTCTCCGGGTATTTTGGTTTCCGCCCACATTTTTCATGAAAAAAAGTCTCTCTATATAACTTAGTTTTAGTGTACCGCAGTAGCAAACATAACAGGAGGGCTAAAAATACACCCACAATGCTGTGGTACACACTGTATTTGGCCTTTTTTGTATGCCGTCACGTAATTGCTTCATTGTCACCTCATTACAATTGCTCATGATGCGTTTGTATGCTTAGGCACGTTCCCCATCGATTTGACAAAGACGCGGCTCCAGGTGCAGGGTCAGTCCCAGTACATGGAGGTGCGCTACAAAGGCATGTTCCACGCCCTGTTCAGGATCGGCAAGGAAGAGGGCATCCGAGCGCTCTACTCAGGGTAAAGGACTTTGCGTTTTCTATTCTGTCGACACCCAAAGCGACGCAGTGCTGTTGGATGTGGGATGCACAGATATGAGCATCAAACTTCTGATGTTTGAAATTGTTTGCACGAGAGCAGCGGAATGCAATCCAGTGGTTTGGTGATCAAGTGCTGCATTCACCAGTAAAAATGCAATTGATACTTTTAATATCTTAATGGCCACTCGCTTTTTGTAAATTCGCAATTTGGACTAGAAGAAGCAATGCATTGGCATTCGAGGAGTGGGGCGAGCACTGCTTGTAACAGAGTGGCACCTTCAAAACGAGCAAATTTTATCGGGCAAGGCCCATGGACCACCTTGGAAAGACGGCTGTAATTCTTTCTCCTTTGGGTATTTTGATAAAAGCATGTCACGGGCATGTTACCAAACGAACTGGGAACTACAAAGATATGTTTGATATATATATATTTTTAAAAATGTCTCCTCCTTGCAGGATCTCTCCTGCGCTCTTGAGACAAGCGTCTTACGGGACCATCAAGATCGGAACCTATAACTCCCTGAAGAGGCTTTTTGTCAGTCGCCCAGAAGGTCAGTACCACTATAAGTTGTACTTGTTTTGTTTTTCTTTGTTTTTTTCATTCTATTTATTTTCAAACGTGTTGATGTTTGTTTGATGACAGACGAGACCATGGTCATCAACGTCTTCTGTGGAGTGGTTGCCGGCGTCCTGTCGTCCTCGCTGGCCAATCCCACGGACGTCCTCAAGGTGACAAGTCTTGGACTGATGGACAAAAGTCTTGCAGGCTTCCTCCTGAGTTCAAATGAAGCTGAGGCGGGAGAAATCTGACCTTTCACCTGCGTGCGTTTGCCAACACCCGCATTGGCTCGGACAAAGACTTTTTCGAATAATTCTTGACCTGCATTTTATTGTTCCTGAAAGTTTTAGTTTACCTTAGCTAAATGGGCTCAGTTAAATGCTTGTTGAACATTTTCGTGAGCCATTTCATGGTCACTATAAAACCATTCTAGATTTCATTTGGTGCTCCAGTGTAGGAGCAGGTGAGGATGATGATCCTGCACCTCATATGCCTATTTAGTGTTGGTATATAGTGCAATTTTTTTTTTCCCCATTCTAAACCTCTTGAAATTGAGAATGGCTTGATTGCAGATCCGAATGCAGGCGCAGGGCAGTCTGCTGCAAGGCAGCATGATGTCCAACTTCATCAACATCTACCAGACGGAGGGCACCAGAGGCCTGTGGCGAGTGAGTCAGCGGGCACTTGCAAAGCCGTTGCCACCGTTTTCCCTGCTCACGTTTGTCTATTGGTGTCCCTCAGGGCGTCATTCCCACGGCGCAGCGGGCCGCCATCGTCGTCGGCGTTGAGCTTCCCGTCTACGACATCACAAAGAAACACCTCCTGCGATCAGGCGTCATGGGCGACACCATTTTGACACACTTCATGTAAGACTGTTTGATCATCACAATTCGGGTGTGGGAAGTGGAAGTTAGAAATCTGTGTTTCTTTTTTTCACATTTCTGCACTTGAGTTGAATATGTATTTTCTCAGTCTGATTTTCTTTCTTTTTTTTAATTTCTACTTGAATACAGGAGTTGAATCCGTACCGACCAAAGTCTTTGTTTTTACACAAGTGTCTCTACTTTTGCCACTTAATCTTCCCGTTGATCTCATACCACGTGTTTTTTTTGTTTTTTTTTTTCCCTTCTGTGTCTGTGCAGTTCAAGTTTCACGTGCGGCCTGGCGGGGGCGCTGGCCTCCAACCCCGTGGACGTGGTGCGCACGCGCATGATGAACCAGCGGGTGCTGTCGGGGGCACCCATGTACAAAGGCACGCTGGACGGCGTGATGCAGACGTGGAGGAACGAGGGCTTCTTCGCGCTCTACAAAGGATTTTGGCCCAACTGGCTGCGGCTGGGGCCTTGGAACATTATCGTATCCTTTGCATTGCCGTTGCTGTGGCCACGGTTTTATTTTTTCTTAAATCAGTTAGTCACTTGTCCGACCGCATCACCACTGAAAAGCGACAATGCTTCTTTCAGAAAAAAAAACTTACTTGAGTGAATTTTGGTTCAGGTAAGATACAGAAGGGAAGTTTAGGGAAAAAAATAGCGGCTGACGAATGAGTTTCTTACGTCAGTAGTTTTTTTTTTTTTGCTTTTTTTTCCTTCACCTGCAGCTCAGTTCTTCATCACCTTCGAGCAGTTGAAGAAGCTCCCGTTGTAAAGGTGGGGAGCGATCGTCGGGGCAGCGCCGATCTGTCGGACTGTGTCGGCCATGCAGCATCTTGTGGGGAGACACGGAAGAAAAAGTAATACCGCGAGGGTTGCGGCACCGGCGTCTATTCACACTCCTTTACCAGCAACTCCACCACAGCATCAGCCAGCCTCTCCACACACTCATGCAACACCTCATGTGTATTTTATTTGATTTATTTATTTTCTTTTGGGAGCGGGGGGTGCTCTTTATTTATGGGTGACGGATTCTGTTTTCACCACAGTCTTGAGCACTGACACCAGGCAGCTACTATTATCAGGGCTCTAGCAGGAGACAGACAGACAGAGGGAGTTAGAACCTGGTTACTGCGGCACACCGGGTGAGTTTGAACCTCAGCTTTTCTTCAAAGATGTTCGTCTAAAGTTACACGCATCCGAGAGGCTTGAAATGTTTTGTCAGTTGCATTGCAAGAACTGGATAGTAAGGTGCCATATACGTTTATGTTTCATTGCGCCGGTGATTCTAGAGGCTGAAAAAAGCCCGACGCAAGCGTCAATCTGAACCAAATGCCTTTGCTGTGACACTGGTAGAAACATAGCAGCTCCATGTATTTTGCGCTTTAAGGCTTGTGCGGGTCACGACTAGCAACGAAGGTCAAATGTGCCAAAAGTAGTTTCACTCGTAAGTATTGCCAATATACCGCACTACTCTCACAATGTCTGTGACTCTTCCAGTCTTTCCGCATCGCTCTTGCAATCTGCCGATGACAAAATAAGTCCCTGACATCTGGATGTTGGCCTGTTTTACTGCCACTTCTCTTCCCTCCCCCGCTTTCCCTCTGTGATCATATGAGCCGTTCCTGTCATGTCATCAGCAGGTTGCAATCGAGCCTCGAAGCATCTTTTCAAGCAGGAAAAGCGGGGGGGAGGGGGGGGGGGCGAAAAAAAAAAAGGAAAAAAAAAAAAAATGGGGGATTTT